>CAKNWT010078356.1:0-11316 GCA_932066315.1 Andricus coriarius | reverse complement strand
TCTTGCGTCCAAAGCGATTAGGTCTTGAGAAAGAAGATGATGGTTGTCCGGAATCGACCCACGATTTTCTTCGTTTCGGATTCTCAAAATAAATCCACTTTTCGTCTCCAGTCACCACACGATGCAGAAACGACTTTCTTTTGTGTCTAGCAAGCAAGCTTTCACATGTGTTTTGGCGTCGCTCCATCTGCCTATCGTTCAATTCATGGGGTACCCATTTTCCCATTTTTTGGATCTTTCCCATGGCATGTAAACGCATGGAAATGGCCGGTTGAGTAACACCTAACTGTTCGGCAAGCATTTCTTGTGTTTGTGTATCGTCCTCATCCAAAAGAGCCTGTAATTCATGGTCCTCAACTTTTTTGGGCCCGATTTGTTTCCGATAAAGCACTGTCACCATAGGCCTTCACAAGCATTTGATGTGATTCGGCAGCCGATTTCTTCAAATTGAAGCAAAAAAGTAGAGCTTCCCGCAAATGCTCCTTTTCTGGCACAAAACTAGACATGATTACTCAAGGAAAAATGTATGTTGTTGTATAAAAAAACTGAATATGTGCACTGATTTATGTAGCCAGGTGTCAAACTCACACAGAAAAATGCATGACGTTTCTATTGTAGCTAAATATGTTCACTACCGCCATCTCTGAGCAAACAGCGGATTTAAGCTTATACACCTGGTATACTGAACCAAACCTCACTCGTTAATATTAGGTAGATTTTTTTTAAATCCACCGCGCCGCTTTACCCGGTTCTCCCTTATATACTTTAATTTTTTAAGTATAGTCTTTTGAATGCTTCGAGTTTGAAATTGTCTGAATATCAACACGTTGAAATAAAAATTGTTTAGTTTTGATTGGTTCCAATTTAGAAGTGTACTATTTGTAATATTTTTTGATTTGGTTTTTCTTTAATGTACAATGTCTTGAATATTAATTTATTCAATTCTGAAGTGTAAATTTGTACAGTTTTTAGGGTTTCGTGGCTCGCGCAGAAACACTTACAGTTTCGGTCGGTCGGGGGGCCGTCCGAACTTTTTAGAAAGAACAATTTTGGATTTATCAACTTTTTTCATATCTCGTCTTGTTTTTGCAAAACTTGTGAATTTTCATTTTCCTAAAGAAAAAGAATTCTTCCTTCTCTTCAAACCGCGGGCACAAAATAAACTTTTATGGGATACATTCACCATATTAGTACCAACATTGAAGAAAACTAAAAGAAAAAAAACGTTGGGGTTTTTGAGAATCGCAAAATCTATCATAATTAAAAAGAAAATGTGAAATATCTCTTTTGGTTTAGATACTAGTACACTTAAAAAAAATGTCTCGATAAATTCTTGATAAACAGCGTCACCAGTCTTAAAAGCTATAATACTCCCAACTTTGTCATAATAATAATAATAAATTTCATAAAATCGGTATAATGCGTGTCGTTTGAAGTGTTTTTAAGAACAACATATTATTTCTTGCGGAAACGATTCTGTGCCTTGAGCGAGTAAGCCTGCCTGACTAGAAATGAATTTTGGCCACTACGATAAAAGTTGTTCCGAGCAAACTACTTCGCAGGTTAATTTTCTTTTCTTAGTAGTAATAAGTTCTATAACATTATTACAAATCAGTCAGATAGATATTTTTCTTTCCAGCGACTTCGACGTGGAATTCGTAAATTATTAGACTTATAAATGCAACATTCTCTCCAGAAACTGTCTTCCTTCCTTTTATTGAAATATAAAATCCACCATATGGCATAATTTCAGTGTCGAAACTGGGTTTCTTGAGAATAAAGTTAAAGTACTAAAAGATTCTAGTGTCTTGGTTGGATACTCGTAGTTTCCATCCTCACGACCTCGTCATTGAATACGATGGCGAAAACAATGGTCGCTGCAGACCGACTTCTGTAACGATATCGTTGTACCGGCGATTGAAGAGAAGACTAAAGAGTGAGAGAGAGAACAATATACTAAGGTAAAATCAGAAGGAACAGGAAGGGGATGAAAGATAATGTCAGAAGGGGGTGTGTGAATGCGATGGAAAGAGAGGGAGAAAATGGCAGGGAGGGTTGTTGGCGAATATAACGAGCGGCGAAGGAAAGTTTTCTCTGTCATTCTTATTATCATTACTATTATCATCTTGCTCATTGTTACTGACGTACCTTTAAATACAATAATCGTCCACGACGCCTTTTGTTTGAACCAAGTGAAAACCAGGCTTTCTACCTTCTTCTCGACCATCTTTTCTCTCAACCCACAAAGAAATTGATTGGAAAAGATTTTCATTTTCTTTCTGGCAACGGGTGGCGGGGGGGGGGGACCAGGAAAAATTTAATGGTATAAAATAATATAATAATGGTAATAATTTTGTTGAGGAGATTTTGTTTGTTTTACGCAAATTTAGGTTGTAATTACTAAAAAAAAATTGGTTGGCGTAACAAAGCAATTTATTTGGCTGCATCACAATTTTTTTTGCAGCACCGTTTATTACTTCTACCCCACAACGGAAGAACATAGTTGAGCGACATTTTTTCGAAAAAACAGATTTTTGTATGAATGCAATCGTGAGAGTAAGTTGCGTCCATCATAATTAAAATTATGATTCTGAATTATATATAATAAAAAATAAATGTTTAAAATTGCGAATATTGACTTTGCGTATATCTTAACTTGAATTTGATTCCAGAAAAAGCCACAAGTACATTTCGAATAGAAATTGTTTAAATAATACATTTTTTATTCCAAAATCGGGAAAAGTACATGCGTTTTACCCAAAAGGGGTACTTGCCTTAATTAAAATATGTTCCTTTACTAAAGTTCTTAACGCAAACGGTTTTTCTTGAATATCCTCGTTCAATCCAGACAGCCGTTACATATATTTTTAGGCGGGACAGCAGACATGTACAAAGAAAGCAACGTATTGTCCTATTAATCTCAGAAGTTTTTTAAAGCGGTTTTGAACTAAATAAAGCTTTTATTGGATTATCCTGTTGAAATTTAATTGTGATTAATCAAGCAAATTGAACGCATTTCAACCAAATGATATTATTTCTTTTATAAAAATATGGTTAATTCTACAAAATATATTTGTAAAACCAAAAAAAATTTATGTTGTTCCCACAACCATATTTTATTGAGCTTACCAAATTTTTTAGTTGGATCAAGCGGTCCAAAAAAAAATAATTTGGTTGGGACAACCAACTTTTGTCCGGCACATTTTTCTCTGTGTAGATTTCGAAGTTAGTTTTAAAAGGGATTATTCAAGTATTATGTAAATATAAATTGCCCTTTTTTTAAAAAGAGCTTAATAGATTGTAAGCTATAATGCAGTATTCAATAAGGAAGGGGCTTCACTTCGAAGGATTTTTAGGTATTTAATAAGATTTCAAAAGATTTGAAGAGATCGAAAGAATATATAGTATTTCGACCAATTTTTAAACTAATTAAAGTATTTTAAGTTATTTAAGGAGATTTTAACGGGTTTTACCGGATCTCGTGATAGATATACACCAGATTTCCAGAGCGTTGTAAATATTACTTTACATTTTTCAAATGATTCCATTTCCATGTCTAACATATTGGCTAGTGACTAACACCTCGTAGACAACTGAAAAGAATATTGTGTCTGGTTGGATACTCGCATTTGTTTCACAGATGATGAGAATTAGTCGTACATACGACAAGCAAATAGGACGAGCATCATTCAGAACTTAAAACAATGACCGGAACTTTAATGACAACGGGGAATTTGCGGGTCGACAAACCGCAGATAATGCCAGACTGATTTATGAAATAACGTTGAGATACCATTACTGTGATAGGCAAAGCATCCATTCCCCAAATTGTTGAAGTACAAGTGTGCGTTAGCGTTTGGATGGATGGCCGCTTTTCGTGCCCGTGTGAATTTCTGTTTTTCGTGAAAATTGAAGTTCGACGTTAATTTAAAGTTAATTGAAAGTGATGAATGCATGGAGCGGAAATTGTGGCGCTCTCTTTCTCCTTTCCTACATATCTCTTTTTTGTGCGTTCTGTCCGCCCCTCTCTTTATCATTTGTCCTCTACGACAGAGGGAAAAAAAGAAAGAAGGGCAAGAAAAATAATACGGAAACATGTGTATTGCTCCCGTGGCCTGCTCGAGGGAAAAACGTATGAATCGAGCAGCGAAAAGTATGAACTCGCGAATGCAATATTCTTCCGTCATAACTTCCCTAATTTCATTCTCGTGCCATGCAGAGAAACAAAAATATTTATCAGATTCAACGAAACGTGTTTATAAATGAAAACTGTTTCTATAATTTAATTATAGGGACAGGCTTTCTAGGTGAAAACTCTGAAGATGGAAAGGCTGAAATTACTTTTTTTTTTATAAATTCTAAAGAGCAGTGATCCAACAATGTTCGGTACATTGTTTTATATTTCTTGGCCAATTAGTATCTATTTTTTTCCTATCTTGAGGCGAAGATTTATGAGGATATTTGTTGTCATGTTAAAAATGGTATTTGTGTCATCCCGTGTGAAAAAATCTTCTGGCGCTGGCCCGGCCCAGACAGTCTGGTCATTCGCTAGTGATGGGCTGGTCAGCCACTTGCAAAAAAATCATTTTTCACTATAAGTGTATTTTGCTGATCAGCGCCAAACTTGGATCAAACCAGGCTGTCTTGATGGTATAAAAAGAGTCTTCTTTTGATAGTGGGAATTTCTTGTTTTCGATCATTTTAGACACGCTCTAACTTTTTCGAAATATATCTAAAAAAATTTTCTAAGAACCTAAAACTTGTTTTGGTTTTGGATAGGTGATCAGTGCCAGTCCTAGGCCAGACCACACCTTCCAGACAGAACATAGCATTTTTTGTTCTTGGCTCGCTGCTCAGCGAACGTTCTAGGCCAGATTGAACTTAGACCTTTTATTGTTCTCGGATAGCTGAGTAATGCCAGTCCTGGGCCAGACCAGACCTTCCAGACTAGACCTTCCAGACTAGATGGTCTACATAAAGTCAGATCTGACTGAAAAAACATCATACATCAGCTAATCATACATTTTTAACTTCTATTTAAATATTTAATTACTTTTGTTATAAACAAGAACGCATTCAGTTAACCTGCAACCAAATTAGGGACGCTGCATTATCAATATTTAACTTATTCAATTGCGACTAGCATACATGAAACTTTCGCACGTCTGAATAGAATGATCTATACTTTTGCAAAGGATGCCATTGTTAATTTGCCACCGAGACACGAAGCCTCATGAATATGGTAGCCCTTCCATGGGAACAAGATTGCAGAATATCCTATTACAAATTAGATTCACGCCTTCATGTTACGGAACTTTCATTAGATGGTGACATTATACTACGGCCATGAAAAGGAGCATCTTCACTTTAATGCTTCTTAAATAATTCCATCTCGATAGATTTCATGCACTTTCACCTTTTTTTTCTCTAATAATTATTCTGAAAATAAATTTCATTTCTGATAAGGGGCCTTCCATACCCCCCCCCCCCCCTCCTCCTCCTCCTCCTCCTCCTCCTAGGGTAATACGTGGTCCATTGAAGGCCCCTCATTGACAGTTCATGTATTTTGTTGAAAATTCGTTTTTTTTTTTGTTTGGGAGGTAAAGAATTAATCTTTCTGTTTTAAAAATCAAATATTTGGGTTAAAATTTATCCATTTTGTGTGGTAATATTTGTTGACTTATTATTGTTTTCAGTAAACATTTTTCTGTTTTCTGGCCGTGCGTTTTATTTTTTTTAATACCTAAGTGTAAAACCACGTGGCTCGGACTCAGACCCCGCTCCCACCCCTTTAAAGAAACCACGTGGTTTATGGAAGGCCCCTAGCCGACAAACTGGATTTTGTAGATGCTTAAAAAAGTTGATGAAAATATATTATACAATTTTCCACTAAATAGTGAGTTAAATATGGAGCATAATTTAAGCAGAATAGCACATTTATTAACTATATCAATACCGACAATATGTACTTGTCAAATATTTCATTAGCACATATAACAAACATTACTCTGACTACTTTATCAGAATAATCCTAACGCTGTTGAATACACGAAGAATTTATCATATAAGTGGAATATCTTCATCCTGTTTAATTAATGTTAATTTGTAAATCGAATCATTTTGTTTAATTACGAAGTATTCTACCTATTTCATTATTTTATTTTTTCATTATTTAGAAATCATCCCATGAGAAAGCATATATGTAGTTTATTGTAGTTTTTTGCGTGACAGTCTGATACTTTTTATTAATTTAATAAACAGCATTGAAAAAATAAAATCGATGATTCGAGAGTCGCTAGGAAAAGCAGAAGAGGCGTGAGCGTCATTAGTAGCAACTTTGTGTTACGTGAAGTTTCTCTCCTGTACTATTTGGCGTACCCAGTTTCGACTGCCTCTTGCGATGGCTAATTAGTTATTACTAATTGCCCTCGGTAGTTTGGTAGTTTCGATTCGATGCAAGAGGTTCTGCGAAGGCACCAACTGGAAGGCGGAGTTCGCGCAAGTGCGTGAAAGATTATTAATTAGCACCCTTGTCGACTAGCCAAGATTTACCTTCGACCATAAAGTCACTAAACGATGGAAAATAAAAGAAGGAAATCATTTAATGTTTCATGATTGCGCAGTAGTTCAAATACAGACTGTTATTTTTTTTTTACAAAAAAGTGCAGAAAATTGTATTCACAAACCGGTAGATTTCGACATTCTTTTTCGAACTTCCTTATTGAAAAGGTTAAAGAATTAATTGAAATTAAATGTATTAGGTTGCAACTTCCTGCTACCGACATTTACCGACTTTTAAAAAATTCAAAGATTTCTGTCCGTGCTAAATGATAGAACTTCTAGAATGACCATATCTAAATAAATATTTGACCGCCAATGTTTTTCATATTCTAAAGAGTGCAATACCTTTATACATAATTCTCGAAGTTTTCTCATTTTTCAAACCACAAATCCTTTTTTATCATTACAGTAACATTATTAAAATTATTCATTTTTGCGATAACTGGCAATTTTGAGTTGATTTATCTTTGAATACTTTCACTAGTAACAAATTGTACAATGCTATCAAATAAATTTGAAATTTTTGAAGACTTCAATTGGCTTTTTTGGAGTTTAAATATTTCAACTAGAAAGTGCCTTCTTTTAACAATTGCAGTTTTCTTGATTATTTGTTTTCAACCCTTTTTTCCAAAATTCGATCCCTACGTCTCGTATTCTCAGTGGGGATTTGGGAAGTATAGGTTTGTTTAAATTATAATTAAAATCACTTGGTTTCAGTTTTCAATGTGCATAGATTTACAAATAGTAAATAGAGATTTGTGTGATTTTCTATCTAAGCATGTATTTTGTGTTTAATAAAATGAACACTTGGTCAACAATTTTTAAGTTAAAAGCACTCCTGATTTGTAAAATATTAAATTCGAATCGTTCAGAGAATTCAACATTGTGCGATTTCAAATTTCAAGAATTTTAAATTCTACTATTTCAAAATGAAAGATTTACCAGTCGCAACAATTATTTTAAATTTAATACGTATTTCAGGCCTTTGACACAGTTTTTTGAGCGATGACACTATTTTTCTACTATTTCGAAAAATGGACACTAAAGACACTATTTTCTCACAATTGTCTGCTAATGCCACTATTTCTTTACTTTTCTTTGAAAAATACTTTTAAACTTAAAAGTTTTCATTTTAAATCAAAAACAGTTGAATTGAACCAAAATAGACGACCTTCCAACAAAATAGTTGAATCCTCAACCAATAGTTAAATTTTTAACCAAAAAGATAAATTTCATACCAGAAAAGAATTTCGAACAAAATGAATACATTTTTAACAAAATAGTTGAATTTTGAACCAAGAAGATTAATTTTCCACCAAAAAAGACGAATTTTCAACGAATTACATAAATTTTATACTAAATAGTTTGAACAATGGATATATATTTTTTCGTTTCTAAATTTTTTTTAACTAAATAGTCGAATTTTCAAACTAAGAAAGATCAATTTTTAACCAAAAATGGATTAGTCAAATTTTCATTTAAGAGAATTAATTTTCAATTTGAAAAAAAACGAATTTTCCACAAAATAGTTAAATTGAACAGTTGAATTTTCTACCGAATTGTTGAATTATCTAGCCAAAAATTTAATTTTCAACCGAAACGGATTAATTTTTAGATAGTTGCATTTTTAACAAAAAAAAAAGGTGACATTTCTACAGAAAGAGATGAATTTTTAAACCAAAAAGATGAATGTTCAACAAAATAGTTGGAATTAAAAAAAATGGTTAGTCAAGAAAAAAAGATGTCAATCAAATTGCTGAATTTTACCGAAAAAGATTAATTCTCAACCAAAAATTTAATGGTGGAATTTTAAACCGAAAATAATGAACTTTCAACCCAAAATAGTTAGATTTTATGACGGGGTTCTATTAATTCATTTCGAATTTAAGTGGAAAAACGAGAAAAAAAAGGTGAATGGGGAAAGAATGTGAAGCCTGCGATAAATAAATATGAATTTTTATAGTTTATATACTAAAGAATAACATTTTAAATAAACATTAAAGTTCATTTTTAATACTTTTAAAGTATTAGGTTAGAAAATCGGAAATTTTTCTTAAAAAATAAAGCTAATTTTCTATTGTACACTTTTTGATTTCGGACTATACAATATTTTTGTTCGCTGAAGTGAATCCGGGGCTCGGTATTTTCAAAACTGAAGAATTTAACATTATGTAAACTGGTCAAATATTTAATTGTAATAAATATTATAGGGTGACATAATATGTTAAAATTCGTAATTATAATGTTGCATTTCATGAGTGTAATTAAATATAAATAATTAATATACTTCACTTTACATATGCCTAATTCAAATTTACATATATTCAGCCTCTGTTTGTTCCCACTGCACTGATTTGTTTGGATTCGATGATCATATAAATTAATCTCGATTCGATACTCTTTTACAAGTTTGCTTAATATACTCTCATAAATCCTGAATTTAATGAGTCTTAAACGTTTAAATATTTATGAGGGCCACAGCATAATAATTTATATAACGCTAATAATGACCAAGTCTCATGATTTTTACGATTGTCGTATAGTTTTTTATGGCTCTGCAGAAAGGATCGTTTTTCCTCCTCTCTAATTTACTTGATGAAAGTACATCATCCTTGATTATTGTTATTATAATGCATTCAGAACATACCAACTTGCAAATGAGAATTTTCACATAAACGATTGAACCATCGAATCATAAAATGGGTCAGGTTGAGATTGCTGAAGGTACTTAGTTGCGAGAGAGAACGAGGTTAGTCGGGAATTGGAGGAAGGACACCTGCTTGCTACCAGTAGGATTTCTAGTTATCCCGATTGAGGTTCAGTTCCATGGCAATAATTTTAACCTTTACATTACATCGATTATAAGTGAGAGAGATCATGACAAATCTGTTAGTTGCCAATTTACTTCAGAAAATTTATTACCACTAAAATTTGGATTCGACAGGAGTACGCAACTGCTTTAAAAATGTTTTCATAAGATTCTGTTCAGCCTGTCAGAAATATAAAAAATTGAGGCTATGTCATCAGGGTGCCCCTATTTATATTGTAAAAAAAACTAATTTTTGAATCTTTTTGTTCTCATGCCATAATTTTTTAATAAGGCTCTGTTATGGGGCGGCAAAGAAACACCCATAAGTGCTAGTTGTGCGTTTCACGTAATGTTACGGTTTATTATCACATTAAACAAATAATTTTTGTAAATCTTGCTATTAATAGCTAAGTTTTGGATTTAAACTTGTATTTTTACTAAATTTCTAATTGTTGAAACAATTTAAGTTTTTTTAAAACATTGATCTCTGGTAGAAGTCACAAACAAAATTATATCTTAACAAAGTAATTCTATTTTCAACAGAGTAGTTGAATTTGCAACCAAAAAGATGAAGTTTTAACGAAGGTTATTTTTCTATAAAAAAGACGATTTTTTAGACGATTCATGTACATGAATTTTTAACCAAATAATTAATGTTCAACTAAAAAGATCAATTTTCAACCAAAATGAAATAATTAAATTTTTAATTAAAAGATTTAATTCTCATCCCAAAAAAGACGATTTTTCAGAAAAAATTTCAACCAGGAAGAAGAATTTTCAATCAACAAAATAAATTTTTAAGAAAGTAGTTCAACTTTTAACTAAGTAGTTGAATTTGCAACCAAAAATTATATTAATTTTAAACAAAAGCGGTCGAATTCACCCATAAAGGATGAATTAGCAAGAAAATAGTTGAATCTTCAACCAAACCAGATTCATTTTCAACCAAACAATGTATGTATCAGAAGAAAGTTTGTATTAAGTAAATCAAACTCGTTTTCTTCAATCAACCAAAGCTTTTTGTTGATCATAGTTTTGTTAATTTCAAAAAGTACTTAATTGAATTCCCAAAATGTGTTGGTTGAATCTACAAAATCATTCAAATTTGTTGGTCAGTTGAATATTTTGTTATACGAGAAGAAGTTGGTTGATTCACCTATAAAATATTTTTGTAAAACTATTCACCTGATAAGAAGCGCTTGAATTCTGATGAATCTGAACTTATTAGAATGTTAAGTAACTTCCCATAACCGCCGGTTTAAATTTTAATCTCCCTCGCAACTTTCAATTAATTCTGAATGAAGTTATAAGTGTTGAGTGAAGTTGTAAAAAATGTTGCGGAAAATGAGTAAAACAATCAGTGAACATGTGCCGAGAGCTTCTCGAAACTAGGAAAACTGGCTTAAGGCAATCTCGGGATCCGTTAATTTGGTAAACACGAAGGGTGTATCGACAACTCGTACCATCGTGTTAGATTGTATGCAAGAGGAAGCGATGAATTTCGCAGTAAAGGAACGGGCTAGAAAAGCACGTCCCTTATCGAAATTCTTAATTAGAAAATTTTAATTATGTTTTGAGGCTGTACGGAGAGAAGAAAGTGAGCGAGCGAGCGGGGTAGAAAGAGAATAGGGGCGGTAAAGCCAAGCGACGGCGACGTTCCTCGGGTTCTCTTTCTGCTCCGTAAAGATAGTGGATTTCTGGAAGCGAAGAGGCGCGAAACCAGCGGGGGAGAACCAGATGCTCGCAAAAGAGGGCGAAGGCAATTAAGCTCGCGCCTCATAAAGATGCTCGAGCGACGTTGTCTTCCGTGCCGATATTAAATTTCACCTGTAACCGCACCTTCACCTGTCAAGGATCAACCTTGATGGGACTAGATAAACCCTACGAGAGAGACCAAATTTGACTTTCACAAAGTATTGCCAAACATAGCTTTCAATCACAATTTC
>CAKNWT010078344.1:0-10765 GCA_932066315.1 Andricus coriarius | reverse complement strand
TCGGAACTGTGCCCCAAAATTCATCGCTAACCAAATAAGTCAGGATACCTATAAGTTTTCGGGGTCGCTGAATTCGAGTCCGTTGTTCCTTTGATCGCATCAAGGTCAAGGTCACACCAAACGGCCAACGGATTTGAATTCAGCGACCCTGAAAACCTATATGTACCCTGACTTATTTGGTTAGCGATAAATCTTATATGTTTGAACTTGAATTGAACTTTAAGAGAAAGCTCTCCATTAAAACGAAATGCTCAACAGACGGCAAACGTTTAAAGTACGTAAGCAGGAAACATATTTATTTTAACGTGTAAGGTCAAACTTTCTTCCTCATTTCCATTCAATATATAGTTTTGTCTCCGTATTAGAAAAACAATTTTTTAAATATTTTTTACCACGCAGTAAAATCCACAGGAATCGGTTTATACGCTTCTGACTGTTTACAATCCAAGAATTTGGATTTAAGTCAAAATCACCCCAAAACTGGTACAAAATCCAGATTCGATTTTACCATTTATCTGACGACACTCCTACCAACGGCCTAATTTAAAAAATGACTTATACGATAACCTTATAATTATGATATTCGTAAAATTGCACTTTTAATAACTTATCGAAAAAATAGTAAAGCCTTAATCTTTCAAAAACACTTTAAAACTGTTTAAAATGAGCATTAAGACCAAAAATGTAGATATTCCTAAGATTTAAGATAATAATAATCTAAGAACTTTATGTTCTATAATAAATCAGTCACTGATTAATTAATGGCTTTTAATACACTCATTGATTGAATTTATAAAATATTTGAATGGATTTCATTACAGATTAATTTTCATCCACGTTAAAGAACTTTATATTGATTTCGATATCTCAAATAAGAAATACAATCTTTTTTTCCAACGAGACTTCATACAAAATAATTTCCTTTCCCTGGATTTGGTGAGTAAGTAACTTCTTATTTTTGTTTTGATATTCTCCAATAGCCTATAATCTAAAATACATTATTAAGTAGATACTTAATCCTTAAAATAAGCCAACATTAAAGAAAAAAACTACAAAACAAAGAAATCTAGAGATGAAGCAATTAATGCAAGAAAAGCGAAACAGTGAACATTTTAAAGAACAGGATCAAGAACAAGAAAAAAAAATAAGAGAAAACAAAAAAGTGAGGATGCATCATTTACTAAAGAGGAAAGTTTTCAACAAAAACAACCGAAAAGAAAGAAAATAAAGTATGAACGATTTCAAGAAGAAGAAAAGGCGTTTTTAACAAAAGAAGGAATAGACGAAGAGTATCCCAGCTAACCTGTTACTATTGTAACAGATTGTTTCTGAGTGATCACATGTTATGAGAGGAATTGTTACTTGTATATCAGTTTCCTAGCTGGTAACGGGATAATCGTCATAGTTTACTATGGAGGATTGTTTGCATCCATTACCTGCCAGACTAGAAGCATGGTGGTAACAGCCCGCAGCCATCTCAAACTTCGTGCGCATGTACCAGGAATAAGCATTCATTGGCTCCGTGATTCCCCGCACAATTTAAAAGTGCAAAATTAAATAGCTTTGACGTCACTTTTCCAATAAATAAAAAAAACATGTTTCATTTTTGCTTGCAGTAAATACGTTGTTTAAATTATAATTACTGGTAAAATAATCTAAATTAGTCAGCAAAATGGTTTGATTTAAAAATTGGTGTAGAATATCTATAAGCGTAAATATTTTAATAACTTACAATTATGTATTTATTATTTATAAATTTCAAGGTTAAAATTTAAATAAGGGAGAGTCAGGTGGTACCGGACACTTAAGCTTTTTGTTAATAATTTAGCTGATAGTGATAAAAATATTAATATAGAAGGTTAGTTATAATGGCGGAGCTTCTAGCAACAATTTGCAATTACATGTATAAGAAACAAACTTGCTGCATAAGAAAAAAAGGTAATTGAAATGAGGCCTAAAATAGTTTAAGAAAAAATACCGGTTTATTTTTTAAGATAATGAGAGATATGAATCCATATTTTCAAAATTACACTTCAAGACAATTCTGAAAGATAAAAATGATGATTTATCTCCGGAGATAGTGCAGTTTCTTGAACGTCATGAGTGTTTTTTTTGCTGTAATTTGAGTTATTAAATTAGTTAAATAAAATTAGTGTAATAAGTGTAATTTCCAAAAGCACGAAATTTTGAATCTAAATAACTTAAAATCCAGAGATTTAAAATTATAATATTTTAGACTAAAAGTCATTTAAAAATAAACTAGATTTCTAAATATTTCTAAGCAGTGTTGATGAAAGAGAAAATTTTAATAGTTTAAACCCTAATAAAATTGGAAAGTAATTCTGTTCTTAACATTTTGCTACCTCGCCGGTAGCTGTAACCAAAGAATTACCGATAGTGACAATAAGATATCTGGCAAAATGTAAAATCATTTAGGTTTTATTTTAAAAGAATTACTTTAAGTTTTGAAGATTTCACAATTAATCGAAAAAGAATCTGGAAAATATTAGGATTTTTCTTTTAATTTTGCAGAATTTAGAAAAATGTTAGGAAAAACGAATTGTTTCAGCAGATGTTCAGAAGTCTTGAAAAGATTGGAGAATAAATCAAATTTAAAAAATTTTGAAAGCTTTTAAGAGAATAAAAAAATTTCTTAAGATTGCTAGCAAACTTTTATTTGCTTTTTATGTTTAAAAATTAATTCTCAGAGAATATTTAAAAAGATTTTAAAACATTTTGAAATATTTCCGAAATTGTCAAAAAAGCACCTGGAAGATTTTAAGGCAATTTTTTCAATTTTGAAAAATTAAAAAAAGAATCGAATGATTTTAAACGATATTTAGAAGGTGCACAAGTTTTGAAAAGACTTCAAAAGAATCTTGAATTTGAAAAGATTAATTCAAAAAATTCGTTTTTGAAGAAAATGTCAACAGATTTCAAAAGGTTCCTAAAAATGTGGGAAAAAAATTCTGAAAGAATTTTTTAAATTTTGAGAAACATTTAAGTTTGTTTAAAATATAATCAGGAATTTTAGAAGTTTCGAAGAGATTAGACATATCTTAAAATTCGAAAAAATTTCTGAAATATTTTGAAATTTCTTCTGAACATCTAAATGTCCAAAATATCTTATAAGCGAACTCGAGTTTTTCCTAATATTTTGCAAAATCCCATAATGAAAAACAAATTTCATTCAAACTTTCTAGATTTTTGTTCAATACATCTGAAATCTTCAAAAATCTTTTTGAACTTTCTCAAGAATCTTAGGAAAATTATATTTATATAACTTAAAAAACAAACGGATAATACTTATTTTCTCGGTATCTTTTGCACGGCGGATAAAATTTAAAAACTCTGTAACTATAAACTTTAAAAATTAAAAACAAAAAATTATTGAAAAGCTCAATAATTTAAGCTTGTAAAACGAAAGCTTATAACACGCTTTAATTAACAAAATTTTAATTAAATGTATTTATACTGCAAAATAACTTCTATTTAAGCTTTTATAAATTGTGCAATTTAAAGATTCAGATTCAGATAAAAAATATGAATCCATATTATAATTTTTAATGCCGTCGATTAAAGAATGAATCAATAAATTTTCGAATTTTGTTTTCAAACTGAACACTTTTTAATTTCGAGTTTAAATTAGAAATTACATCATATTCTAAGTAGCTTCAAATAATTCTTAATTATTGATTGAATTGGCGTTAAATCTTTATTTACACATAAAAATTTGTTTTTAATTAAAAATATTTTTAATTATTCCCTAAGAATTATGTTTCCAAATGAAAAAAATTTGTTAGAGGAGTATCACGAAAAATCTTTATTATCTTAAAACCTTTCCAAATTCTTAAAAAACTTCAAGATTTTATTTCAAAATCTTCAAAAATCTACTTTTTGTTAAAAATTTTTTCAAAACATCTTAATATTTTTTTAATGGATTTGAATATTTCTCAAATATTACAAAAATTCTACAGTACTAGAAAAATTTCTTAGAAATCTTCCGGATTCTTTTTTGACAATTTTGGGAATCTTTTGAAATCTTTCGAAATATTTTCATAAAATTAATGTTTCAAAATAAAAAATAATCTTTAATTTCCCTAGAAATCTTGAAAAACTTTTTTTTTGTGATCTTTCACAATTATTCTTAAAAAGCTAGTTATTTTTTCTGCATATTTTTTATGGATAAAATACGTATTTTTTTGAAGGCAGCTTTATAAGTTCAACATAATAATAACACTTTGTATATAAAAAATGTATTAGAATATAAATATTTTATTTGATTATTTTAAATTTAATGTATCATTTTCATTTACATTTATTTTTTTTTTTTGGTTCTAACCTCTAATACATATTAAGGGTTAGAATTGACATATGTCACTTTGTTTTCGTAAAGGTTTAGCTGAAAAATTTCGCTATTTCGTTTACAGAATGTGTTCGTATGTTATTTTATCAATTTGGAAGTCTATAATATTATATCACTTTCCCGCAAGTTATTAATCACTTAATTATATTCCATTCTAAAGTTTTTGTATGAGTATTAATACTTCTTATTCCGAAACGCTGTATATTTTGAGGCTAATCTGTCATTGAACGTTATGTGTTCAAACATTACTTTGTTACAAGCGTGCGATTACTCTGGCAGGATGATGTTACATGCTTTGCTTGTAACATGTTACTGCTTTGAGTGGGAAATATATTGTCACTGGGTTACCATCAGGCAAGTCACTAGTGACTGGTCTTTTTAATCTTGTTACAAACATCTGACTACTCCGGCTCGTAACTGTGTTAGCTGGGATAGAGCTAAAGTAAATGAGCAAAAAAATAAATCAATAGCAAAAAAGAGAGCAAACGAAAATTATAACACTAAAGAAAGTGATCAACAAAATGAATCAACAGCAATAAAGAAAGCAGACGAAAAATATAAAGCTGAAAATAATGAACAAATGAAAAAATTAATAGAAAAAAAAGAGAGAAGACGAAGAGTATAAAGCCACAGAAATAGAGCAACAAAAAGGGAAAAAAAGCAAAAATGAGAGAAGACGAAGAATATAAAGCTAAAGAGAGCAACACAAAGGAAAAAAATCAATTATGAGAGAAGATGAAGAATATAAAACTAAATAAAGAGAGCAATAAAAAGGAAAAAAGAAAAAATGAGACGAAGAATATAAAGCTAAAGAAAAGGAGTTACAAAAAAAATGTAACAGAAAGCGAAAAAATCTAGATCTTAAGATAAAAGAACAGAAAATGCAAAAAGAAACAATAAAGAAAAAAATACAAGATTTGAAATTTAGAAAAGAGGAAAAAGATAAAAATGCAAAACGTCGCTTAAGATTAAATTCTTTGTATAGTTTTAGAGAAAATTATATAAGGTATTTTAGAAGTAAGAAAGATCGTGCGTCCATTGCGAAATAAAAGTTTATAAAAAAGCGGAAAGATACACCAAGTAATGTTTGTGCTTGTTGCGAAACTTTGTGGTTTGGTCATTCAGTAGTAAATGCAGCAACCACAAAACGTCATTCTAAATTGTCGGATGATGTTTTCGTATAAAAAATAGTAAATGACAAAAATACGTTGTACATGTTCCATCTGATATAAATGTACACAAAACACGTTGCATGGGGGTTTTTAGAGTCGTAGATTGCAAATTTGATGTGAGAATCGCAAATTTCAAAATGGCAGATACAAGATGGCGACTATTTTACTCTAATGCCGTGCAGGCTGTGTATAATCCGCCTTCTTGAATTTTGCCATTCTAAAATTAGATTTATATTCAACGACCTCAAAAACCCCTATACACTAAGTTTCATAGCAAGTGCATGAAACTGCGAATTTGCACTAATATAACCGTCATTTTGAATCCGCTATCTTGACATGATATTCTCAATCAGTGTCCAAAAAGGCCACCGATTGTTCCGAAAAATTTACATTTGATGTAATTCTTAATAGTTTTAAAAGAATCTGAAACACCTAAAAAGCAAAACGTTACACGAAAGTTTAAAAAATTTCTTATTAACCTTAATCCGTTCGCGTGGGCGGTCAAATGACCGCCTTTTTGGAATTTTGAATGTCGTGCTCACCAGTGAGCTTTGGGTGAGACGGGAGGGGCATGTATTCTTTAGTTACATTTACGACCTCTATTTACGGCAATTTCCGGCCAAAAGTTCCTTTTTTTCTTTTTTTTTTGTGCCACCTACTCGTAAGTTGATTATATTGTAGTTTCGAGTTACAAGTGTCAAGTTATGTACTTTTTTCAAATAGCCCTTTTTGAAGTGTCAATTATGCTTAAACATATTCTAGTTTATTCTAAATTCTAATTTAATTGAACAAAATATATTTTTCCCGAAAAAAAGTTAAACCAAAAATTATTATCAATCTAGAATCTATATTATGTTTATGGCTAACTATATGTTGTTTAAATAAAGAATTTTGATAAAGAAGGTGTTTGCTGAGTTGAATCAGAGTTTCTTTGCTTTCATGGCACTAAATAATTCACAGAAAGTAGAGAAAACAGCATGATAATCATGAAAAAACGTGGGCGGTCAACTGACCGCCGCGCGATCGCTCTTGTGACTCAAGTTGGCGCGAACGCATAAAGGTTAAAAAAATTGTCGCAGTACGCGATGAAATTTCTAAGTTTCGTCGATGTACATTTTAAATGCTCATTAAAAATTACATTTTATGTCATTATCAAAAGTTGTGAAATCACCTAAAACGCGAAAAAACAAAATATTACACGAAGGGAAATTAGTCAAAGTGGGCGCAAAAAAAAAAAAAAATTTTGAAAAAAAATAAACAAAAATTTTGAAAAGATTAAATTTGTTGAGAAAAGATTTTAGGGTTTCAGCTCGGAGCTACAAAACCCTAAAAATGGTAATCGGTTTAAATTATTTATTTTAAAATTATTTAATTTATATTCCCGTTAACAGTTAATTTATTTCACAACTACATGATGTCGTATAATAATAAAAAAATTAATGAGAAAAAAAGAGTTGAAAAATTGTTTTTTTTTTCAACTGCTTTGGGCTTTGGCTTACGAGGATGGTTTTTTCATTAACTTTTAATTCTGTAGGTATATCGTAACGGGTAAGACTCCCGACTGCTAGGCGATAGATTCAGGTATATATGTAGGTTCGAAACCCTGTAGCGTTAGAAATTTTATTTGCAATACAATGTTTAAAAATGTAATATATGTATTCATTCCAAGCAGGATCGTTAACATTCAGCTGGTTGGCCCGAACAGTGGCGAATAAAGTTGGACCGACCGTGGGCCGACGGTGATTTCGCACCTTGGGGAGTCAAAAAATCCGAATGGGTATTTTCCAGCAGCTCAAAAATCAGATACTCTATTGACACTGTAAAATTCTCAAATGATTATTTTTGACCAAGTGGTATCTACGTGACACAAAGGGGTTGATTTTTAACGTGAAGGGTTGAAGCCCGAAATTCGGAGTCACTATTTTCGAGGAGCCCATAAATACGCCGGGGTTAAATTTGTAAAAACTTAAAATTTCTTGAAGGGGGTTGATTTTGGAACTTTAGTGTTGTTTGGGGGTAATTCTTTTTTGCGGATTTCAAGAGCTCAAAAAAGCCCAAAATATTGGTGGCTGTGAATTTGTAGTATTTTGTGACTTTAGGAAGTGAAGGTGCTACGATTATGTAAGCTAGTACTTCCACGAAGGGATTGATTTTTTGAAAAAAATACAGCAGTACAAAAATTTCAATTGGTACCCAAACACGGTGTGCCTTAACCAACTTTAAATTCAATGTTATAGCACATTCAATTTATTTTTTGGATACGATTATGGGGCTTAGAAATAGCGTGCAACAAAAATTTGAGTCAAATCCCCTGAGCCGTTTTTGAGAAAAGTGTTTTTATGGGTTGAAAATAAAAATTTGCAACAAAATGCGATGCATTTTCATTTTTTTCACTTTATTCAACTAAATATGGTCAATAAATATAATATCAGTACATATAAATACTGAAACAAAACATAATTTATTTTTACACATGTCGTGCATTGTATTGTTGTACAGCTTTTAGTAAGTTATTTGGGTAATCAGGGTGTGTGCTCGAAACTATATATTTAGCCCAGGTCGTTTTAAAATCCGAATGAACAGATTCCATGGCTTTTTCACTGTAAAATCCAAGGTCTTTTTCAACTTTACGAGAAAAATCAGGGACGTGAAAAAAACCCGCTTGATCTTTAGGTGTAATTGTAATGTCCAAATCACAGTAACTTCGTAAGGAATTTTTTTTTGCGTGGTAAGACAGTGGAAGTAAAACATCATCTGCGAAGAAGTATAAAAATTGTACAAATACTCCTATAAGTTTCTCAGAAAACTCTAATACTGAAATATTAGAAATAATTCCACAACCAGGACTACATCTGATGCTCGGGGTTGTGAACAAAATGTATAAACACATGCTGACGGAATTCGAATGTGAGAGTCTCCAATGGGCTAGGATGTGTAATCTTACTCGTGAGTTTGTACATGGGAGTCCAGCGTTCTTAGGTCATTCTTGCAAAATGCTCTTGGAAAAAATCGACTTATTTTTTGGAATATATAGCGTTGGTTGTTTAAAACATGCAAGGCGCTTTAAGGCTTTTGAATCCGTCGTTGATTCTTGTTTTTCTTCAATATTAAACCCGAAATACGTAGATTGAGTTTCAACGAAGTTACTGTGATTTGAAAATTTCAATTACACCTAAAGTTCACGCGGTTTTTTTCATGGCCCTGATTTTTTTATTGAAGTTGAAAAAGGCCTTGGATTTTACAGTGAAAAATCCATGGAATCTGTCCATTCGGATTTTAAAACGACCTGAGCTAAATATAAAGTTTCGAGCACACACCCTCATTACCCAAGTAACTTACTAAAAGCTGTACAACAATACAATGCCCGACATGTGTAAAAATAAATTCTTTTTGGTTTAGTAGCCCCTTAATCGAACCCACCAAAAAAATTGGATGTGCTATGACATTGCATTTAAACTTGGTTCAGTCACACCGGGCAAAGAAAGCCCGAAATTCTGTACTATAGAGAATCCCAAAATCTGATTGTGGAGGTGATAATTTAATGGATCTACAAAAATCTCTCATGGCACAACAAAAATAACTATTTTCTAAAACAAAAAATCTGCTTGCAGCGCGGGTACATTCTCATCGCGCGGTGGCCGCGCGGCTCGCAAGTTTGAGCGCACCCAGGGCGCGCAACTTTTGCTTCTCGCGCTTTGCGCTCGATAATATATTTATCTCGCGCTTGGCTTTCGATAAAATATTTATCTCGTGCTGTGCACTCGGTCTTTGTACTTCTCCCACATTTGTGAACAGACCTTTTAAACTTGAAGGTCAAATAAGCGACAACTGTAATTTGGTGATAGTGAATTCTCTTTCCCTGGCGGACCGGCCGAACGCAAGCATTACGCTACAGCGTTACGCTGAATTTATGCTAAAGTAATATGGCATTATAATTATTGAATGAAGCAAAACAGATATGTAAACTGTTGAAATTATGATAATAGTTAAAATTTACGTTAAGTGGTCATGCCGTAATTGCAACAACTTGTTTTTTGCGCGTTAAAAAATAAAAAAAAACAAAGTGGCTGTCATTGAAGTCGGTCGCCTGCATTTTGGCAACCCGCTTGAAGCCGCCGTTAGCAGACTGCAATGACAGCCACATTATTTTTTTTATTTCTTAACGCTGAAAAAGAAACTTGTTGCAATCACGGCATATCCATTTAACGTGCATTTTAAGGTATTATTATAATTGCAACAGTTTACATATTCATTTTGTTTGCTTTATTAATTATAATGCCATATTACTTTGGCATTACATTAGAATTACTTTAGCATTACGCTGTAGAGTAATGCTTACGTTCGGCCGGTCCGCCAGGGTTCCTAAAGCTCCTTCGGCTGTAGCGAAGACGTTCTCATCACGTATCTCGTGCTTTGAACTCCATTATGTCCAAAAGGCGAACTTTTCTAAATTATTTATTTATTTACTTCAATATTTATTCCCTATTTTGAATTGAATTTCACTTTTAGCTTTGGCACACTTTTTAAGGCCTAAAAGGAAAGAACGAGTTCCTTAACTAGCTATTTTGGATGAAAATTCAAAAAATGAAACGAATTTATCGTGACGACCCTTTTCGGAGAAAAAAAATGATCAGAGTTGATCAGAATTGATAAAAAATGATCAGAATTCGAAAAAACCACTGAAAATGAAAATTTTAAGCCAAACATCGCATGAGATGAAAAAAAGTCGAGAGAAGGAAAGGTTGCATTGCAAAAGCCGTACAAAATTATCATAACACCTTTCGAATTTCTTTGAAAAATCGAAAATTCAAATTTTGAGCGCACAAAACTGGCGAATCAAAGCCAAACAGCAACGCTGGGAGTTTATTATGTTGTCTGAGTGCTTTTATTAAACGCTTAGCGTTGAAGGTAGGATGGAAGCGTTTGCACGAAAGGAAAATTCTTTAAAAGTTACTTTAGTGTTCTTGACATAAACTGCTTGATCATAGTCCAATTGCAACGTTGGGTATCGATTCTTTTGTTTGGCCATTCAACTTGAGCGCTTTGCGACGTACTTGGGATGCAATCTTTCAATCGCAAGTAGAGTTGGTCATGCGTTTCTGAATTAGCTATTTGTATCACCGATTCAGACAGCCAAATGCCTCTTCCCTAGCGGACCGAATGAACGGAACGGATACGCTATAGCGTATCGCTATAGTATCCACATCGTATCCTCTCCGTATCATGC
>CAKNWT010078342.1:0-15073 GCA_932066315.1 Andricus coriarius | reverse complement strand
TAGTACAAAATAATTACCCACTTGAATTAATAAATAAAATAATCAAAGAACGAATATTTGAAATATATAATAGTTCCTCAAAAACCAAAAAATGGAACGAAACCTATAAAAAAAACGGACCTCAAAGTTTCTATACCATACCTTGAAAATTTCTCAGAAAGTCTCAGATCTTCTTTAAAAAAATACATCAATGTTTATTTCACAAACAACCACACACTAAATAATTTTCCTTTTTTTAAAAATAAAGATAAAGATAACAAAGAAAATTTATCTGGAGTGGTATATCAGATAAATTGTAAATGTTGCAACAAAATTTATTTTGGTGAAACTGGTAGGAGATTAAAAGCTCGTATATATGAGCATAACAGAGATTGTGAACTAGGAAATCAAAATACTGGTTTATCCCAACATGCATGGGAATTAAATCATTGTTTTGATTTTGAACTTAACAACATCAAAAATTTTAGCTCGGGAAAACAATACTCATAAAAGAAGAGTTATTGAGTCCATTTTCATTAACAAATATATTAAAACTTCCATTAATTTAAAAACAGAAATATCAAATATTAACCAAATTTACCAAAGCATTATATAAAAAATAGTTTAAATTGTTTGAAAATAAATAAATAATACTAATGAAAAAAAATAATTAATTAAAAATTTAAATATTGGCACACTTTTCATTTGGGATGATAATTTAATATCAGCCTTTTAAATTACTCAATGAAAACTAGCTTGATCTCTATTGTATTAGATAGTCTATATTTGTCCGTCCGAAACACAACACTTAGTGTATTAGTAAAAATGTAGTTATTGTATAATATTGAAGCCTCTTAATATTTTTGAGGTTTCAATTTTAATCTGAACGACATCTATGTATAAAAAAATTTTACAGATCATGTTACATTTTAATGAAGACTACATTTTAACCGCAATTTGATAAACTAAAAATTTTACTCCAAAATGACCATAGTGCAAACAATAGAATTGAAATGTTTTATGGATTTATCAACATCACTACAGATAAAATAAATAAAAAAATGTTTTTAAATATAAGTAAACTTTTTAACTACCAATCAAACAAAACGAAAAACGCATTTTAAATTAAAATTTATAATTGTAATAATTTTTGACTTAGGTGATAATTACCTTTGAAGAAGACCCGCAATAAGGTTGAAACGTACGTCGGTATTAGATGACAAATAAATTATGATTCTTCAACATCTGAATCCTTTTTTTGCCTTGGTATGTGACCGTATGACCAAAGTAATTTATTCATAATGAATAACTATGTTACGTTCAAAGTTTGCCGGAAAAATCTGTCAGCGTGGTAATTAACCCGCACGTAAACATAAACAGCGAGCCCCTGACGACTAGCATAGCCTTAGAGGCTGTCGACAAAGACATAACAGTACATGGCTTAGAAACAAATAAAAAATCTCTTGACATCTCAACTTCGATAAACTCCAAACGACCTAAGCCTTCAAGTACTTCATCTGGCAACGGTTCATCCTACGATGGAATAGAAAAAATTAAAAAGATAGGTGGTCCCTCCAATAAAAAAGTTTCTCCTACCTTCAAGAAACCAAAACTTGCGGCGAGAAGAACCATCTCAGACAGTGAAGTTGAGCTACAACTTATTCCAGCAAAAGCGTTTACTATGGCAGGCTCAGACGATTTTCTTCTTGATTTCAAACCACTTACAAACTTTTTAGCAGGTTCTTTCAGCAGAGCAGATATTCCTGCATCGTCTGCTGAATTTACAAAGGACATTGGCTCTATAAAAAAGATGCTTGGCGATATCCGAGAATACCTGACTGATAAACACTTACAAAACCGCATCGAAAGAATTCTTGTACGTTTAAGTGCTACCGAAAGCATGGAGTTCTCAGATACTCAAAGTGAGGCAGAAGACGATGAAAAAATAATTCAAGATGGAGCAAGAGCGACAAAATAAACTAAAAATTCTTTACTGAAACTGCAAAAGCTTTCAACAACGGCTTTTGAATTAGAAAATATTCTCGTCGACCTGGACATCGTCATCTGTGTTGAAACTTGGCTTCACCCTGACATTAAGGTACAGTTCCCAGGTTTTTTGACAGTAAGAAAAGACAGATGCCATTCAAGAGGAGGAGGCATCATCTTTTTAATTCGAAAATATCTAGCTTTTGTTGAAATTCATAATTTAAAATCTCCTCGCGACTACGTCGAATTATGCGGTGTAAGATACATATAAGAATTTAGGAAATCTAGTGTATAAGAATGTAGAAAGTAAAGATCGTTGTCCCCTGAACTCCCTCCACATTATATCTTAGGACCGGTCTAGGCGACACGTAACATAAGAGACATTTGTCAGTCTTTCGGCCTCCTCACCCAAAGTTGTATCGTCTTAGAACCCATCACAGCAAATAAAGAATATCTTCACTATTAAAAGGGTAACAAAGTGAATTCATTACCCTCACCCTGTTAAAAATTGGAGATTCTGCCAGGATAGTGGCAAACGATCCTTTAAAGAATTAGCTACGGCAATGCAAGGAATCAAAAGGCCCTATCTTTGATTCGAACCTCGAACACAATCTTAAGAACTACGGTTCTCCCAGGAAAGACTCCGGACTTCTCTACGGAAAGTTCGTAAAACAAGGAACCTGTCAGGTATTGGGTAAAATTAACAGCTGAATTAAGTACGCCTTATTCTACGTAAACCCGATTACCAGAAAGTTCCCTGACAAGAATTTTGGGTACGCAACAAACCGCGGTAAAATACTAGAGCCTGTGAAACAGCAGAGTAAGACTCAGAAAAAGACGAAGAAAGAAAATCAGCATATCAGCAATCACGCAGCCAAGTCGGAGATGCATCACCGAAGATATCCGAACAGACTAGGACTACGCAGACAGCTACCACCTCCCGTTTGCAGCCGTCGCCGGAAGAAACAAAAAGGCTAGTAGTTATAAATTAGATAGAGTTTTATTCTTATTTTCAGACGCTATACAAATAATTTTAATTACGCGAAGTGAAAGTGAAGGTTAAGTGAAGCAAAGATAAGAAAAAAAATAAAATAAAATTTTTATGTAGGAAACCGTTGGTATACTACGCGTGCTCGCTAGCTCTGCCACCGGTAATAAAAAGAAACTTGAATCCGAATCAACCTTGTATGTAGTCCATCTAGACGGATTGTACAAGTGAGGATTATGAAAAATTTATCAAAACAAAAATAGTAACGCGGTCGCGACACCATTTACACCCGACACTCGCAATTAGGAAAAGTTATACACGCTGGCGTTTCACAGCTATAGGGAAAATTTATCCTCAAATTACGATAGACAATCCGAGACCGATAGTTCAGACGACACTTTTCCGAATACCCATACTCACAGATCGGACAACATGAGCTTGCTCACAGCAGACGAGAAACTCGAACTAATCCTGTCTAGGATGGCAGTTTTAGAGGATGTAGTTTCAAAACTTACTGTCGAAAACGGCAGCCGGGTTGATGAAATTTTCCGATTAACACAAAGATTGGATATCCCGGCGAAAGTAGAAACAGACACGGATGGAGGTATCATCACTTCCGATAATGATGAGGAACGCGATATAGAATCCACTAATCATCGGAAAATTAAAAGTACCGTAGAACTGAACGATGATCATGAGGGGAACAACGCGGATGAAGGAAGTAACGCGGAAGGAAACGAGAATGACAACAGCGCGGAGGAATCACGGAAGCGACAAGAAAATCGACCACTTGTGCCAATAAGATCGCTTTGTGTCATCCCTACCATTGATATTGAAAGTAACGTGGACGAAGCACGTAAAACTGTGAGACTACCGAGAGCTCAACCCCCCGTTGCTCTGAGACAGCCCCCTTCTGGTACTATTCCCGCTAAGGAAATACTAAGAACGATAAAGATTCTAACCGGGCAGGATGACATGGGGGTAGAAGACTTTATACGATCAGTAAAAAGGGCAAGAGACATGTGCTCTCAACCAGACTTGCTGTTAGACTTCGTTTTTACTAATTTTAAAACTCTTTTTGATGCCCTGAGAAAAAAATTTGAATCTGACAGGTTCTGTTTCTGCTCTTGGATCTAAATTAGAAACATGCAGACAAGGTCCTACAGAAAAATACAAAGTGTCAACGGGCGTTTTAGACAGGCCGTAAACGAAGTAAAATATGCCGTGCAATCAGAACATACAAATAACATGGAGAGAAAGATTGCCGGCCAGATAGAAGAAAAAGAATCCCTCAAAAGATATATGCTTAACTTGAGAAGAGAAATCGGACTGCAAGTTAAAGCCCAAAAACCAAAGAGCCCATGCGAGGCCCAGAATCAGGCTGCAGAGATGGAGATTTGGTTAAAAGAATCTCAACTAGTACGCCTACCAGTACAGCCGCCTATGCGGACGTACCCTCGGGTCTCGATGCGCAGTGGCGTACCTTCGGTAAAACCTTGCCAAGCACAGGCTAACGGAAACCAAGTGTCCCGAACAGCTATACCGAATTCAAAAATACCGCTTCAACAAAGAATGCAGTTAAATTACCACAAGTGTGGAAGACTCGGACATTCAGCAGCACAGTGGTATGCTAAAACGCAGAATTTTCAGCCAGGAGAGTTCCAAAATCAACCCCCACAAAACCCCGTCAAGAATATCAAGGTAATCGAGAACCAAGAGGACGGTCAGCATTATTTAGAATTTCAAGAAACGAGTCCCGAAGAAATAAACGAACAACTAGACTACGAGGAGAATGCAGAATTTCAAATATCAGCGGCAGATTATTATCCATCAGGGGTAAACACTCAAATGGATTGATTTACAGCTTACTGGTCGATTCTGGCGCAGCGATTAATCTTATTAAGGAAAACAATGTGCCAAAAGAAGTCAAGGTATTCCCCATGAAAAAATATTTCGTCATGGGAAAGGACCGACACCACTCACATTATGCCACTTACATTAATTACTTTGGAAAAAAACATCTTTTTCACATAGTACATGATGATTTTCCTTTACCAGAAGCCGGAATCATCGGAATATCCTTTTTTAACCAATATTCAAGATATTCGATTACGCCGCAATATCTAATCCTATAAAACAAAAAATTACCTCTACGTGATCATGGACGTTTCATGAGTGGCTACACAGCTCAAAGTAACAAAATAAGCATTGATGAACCTGATCAAGAAGTATTCATTGAGGATAACCCCAACATACCGGACGGGATTTACTCAATCAAAGATAGTCAATTAATATTCCCCTATTACAACTATGACAGGAACCCCACACTGATCAAAGTACCGAAATACGAACCTATCCAGAATATAAGGGAAGTACATAGGGCAACTGTCACTCAGAAGGAAGCAACTATTGGACATAGACTGACAGATTTACGAGATAAAACTAGGCTGCAACACATAGAAGGGGAGATCCGAGAAAATTTATGGAAAGGCATAGCGTCTTACAATGACATCTTTCATCTGGAAGGAGACCCACTGCCCTGCACCGATCTAGTGGAACACGAGATTGTCCCTAAATCAGAAAAAATAGTCAACATCAAATCATATAGGCCGCCGGAGTGTCATAAAGGAGCAATATCAACAAAAATTGGAGATTTGATGAAAAAGGAAGTGATAAGACATTCTAAGACACCCTATAACTCCCCCATTTGGGTAGTACCAAAAAAGGCAGACACTTCGGGAATGAAAAAATGGCGAATTGTCATAGACTTTAGAAAGATCAACGAGGACACAGACCAAGGTGAATATCCCCTACCAGTGATAGATGATATCCTAGATCAGTTAGAAAAAGCTAAATTTTTCTCGGCTTTTGATTTAAGCTCCGGCTTTCACCAAATACCTATGGCAGAAGAATCAAAAAAATATACAGCTTTCTCAACACCCGAAGGGCACTTCGGACTCAACAGGATGCCCTTTGGATTAAAGAATGCCCCAGCCACATTTCAACGAATGATGAACGGAGCATTAAGAGGACTAGCAGGAAAAATATGTTATGCCTATCTGGACGACATAGTAATATTCGGATCTACCCTGGAGGGACATAACAAGAACCTCTTTACAGTTTTCGAAAGACTGAGACAGACAGGTCTAAAGCTTCAGTCCGATAAGCTGGCTATTATCCGAAATTTATTCGGAATTTCTCATGCATAGCGAAACCTTTGACAGAGCTAACGAAAAAAGATGCAGTATTCAACCGGTCATTTGAATGTCAAGAGAGCTTTGCGCTTTTAAAGAATAAACTTTGTGAAGCTCCAGTGCTCAGATACCCCGACTACTCAAAAGAGTTTCTATTGACAACCGACGCTAGCAACAAAGGTCTAGGGGCAATTCTTTCCCAAGAAGGACACCCATGCTGTTACATTTCAAGGACATTAAATGGAGCAGAACAGAATTACAGCACATCCGAGAAGGAACTTCTAGCCATCGTTTGGGCAGTTAAACGACTCAGGCAGTATCTGCTAGGAAGAAAATTTAAAATTCAGACTGACCACCAAGGTCTGACATGGTTAAATAACGTCAAAGAATAACGTCAAAGATTCAGGAAGTGAGCTCTCCGATGAAGAAACCACGAGCGCTTCACGAACAACGAAACGAGCCATGGCCAAGAAAATGGCCGCAGACGATCTTATATCTGATGATGAAAATTTATTGGATCAGCGAGAAGGATTCTATCAGGATTATGTCGCATGGAACAAAGAGAAAACTCCAACCCGGGAAGGAAAGAAATCAAATGCCTGCGGAAAACTGTGGGTAGGAATCACGAAGTCTCAATTTGGAGATTATCAGGAAGAGTTGTGGTTGAGATTACTCAAACTTAAAGTCAAAGACTTCATAGATAAGAAATTGACCATAGTACGTCTCCAGTTCGCAGACCCAATGATTACCCCAATAGAAAAACCCAAAATTCACGAAATAATAAGTTTTATATGCCACCGATATCCCACACTAAGCTTCCACACATTCTATAATGCCACGAGAGATCTGACAACTGAAGAAAAGAAACAGGTAATTAAGGAAGCGCACGGATCTGTGATGGCTCAGCATTATGGTGAAAACAAAACAATTAAACGAGCAAGAACAATCGGTGAATGGAAAAACATGGAAGAAGAGGTCATTCACTTTGTAAAAAGATGCCCGGTCTGCCTGTTGTAAAAAACAACTAGGATCAAAAATCAGAGTGAAGCTATTATCCCCGATACGCCAGTTGAACCCAACGATAAAATGGCTATGCACATTTTCGGGCCATTGCCAACCACACGCTCGGGAAATAACTATATCCTATCTATCCAAGACCAACTCACCAAATATCTCATTTTGGTCCCACTTAAAGACGCTGAATCCGAGATAATAATTGAAGGACTTTTTGATCATTATATATACATGTTTGGGTCCCCTAAACACATAGTCACCGACCAAGGAGCCAACTTTGTTCCAGAACTTGTCAAAAATTTCGAGAATCTGTTTAGAGTCCGACATATCAGGACTTCCACCTATCATCCACAATCCAACGGAAGTCTAGAAAGGTCACACTCAACCCTGAAATACCTAATAAGAACATGCATGGAGGAGAATACAGTTGAATGGGATAACACACTAAAAATCGTGACCATGGCTCATAATACTATTAAACATGAAGGAACTGGGTATACTCCTTTCCAACTCACTTTTGGAAGAGAACCAAACATCCCTTCTATGTTGAGCACAACACTTTCCATAAAGTACTCGGATCTCGTTCAAAAGTGGAAAGATAGGCATGAAAGATATCTTAACAGAGCCAGAGAGAGAATAATGTTGCAACAAGAAAAGTACAAGAAGAAGCAAGATGCAAGTATTAACCAAACACCTGCCAACAAGATCTCTCCTAGTTGGAAAGGGCCCGCGGTTATCTTAGAAGCAATAGAAAATAACAACTACAAAATTGGTTTTGAGAATAAAACTCTAACAATCCATGCCAACCAACGAATGCCATACTGTACGTAATTTTAGATGTTCCTCGTCTGGATTTTGTTAACGCAAGTGGGAGCGAGTCTAGGAAATTACACCATAACAAACATCAACGGAAACATCTTTCTAGAAGAAGAAGGAAAAGCCCACCTTTGCACAGTAGGCCAGGAGACGCGGTTCCGTGGCCAAAAGTCCAATTTTCAAACTTGCGAATTTTAACAAAAGAATTAGGTCATTGTAATCAGTGATAATTGGGGTATCTTATACATAAATAATAGTTTAAATAATAAAATCCTGCTCCGTTGGCAGACATGCAAAGTTGAAAATGTTTTAAAAATTCATCATGTGTCCCTCGTTCAAACATTTAATATAGTTATGGATCCGTTAATTTTTTTTAATGTTTCTTTTTTCTTTCTCATCCTTAGGCATATGGAAAATAAAAAAAAAGGTTGAGTAAATAAAAAAAAATTGAATAAAATTTCTGCCACATTAATGTTAGAAACTAATTATTACTTTGGTAAAATACTTTCTTTCGTTCGCCACTAACACGAGATAACGCAACATATCAAAATTTTTCAAATGCCAATCTGTTCTGTATAATGTATACTTTATGGTACGGGTTCACCACTTTTGCCCGTTTTCAAAAATAATATAATAATCACAAGTAATAGAGTCAGCGTCCGAGCGCCAAGAACTGACCTGCCTGGTTGAGTTGCGCGAGCCGCCATATACGCACGCACGCGCGCGTCGAGCGTCTGATGTTTCGCTGTACTTTTCACTTGTTTTCCAGTGTTCAATTTGCTTGGAAATCTTATCCAAAGCTATAAGTTTTTACTTTTTGTTTTCGTTGACTTCTTTTTCTCTTGGATTCGATTATATTGTATATAATGTCAAAATTTGCCAAAAGAGAAATTATTGACTTTCTAATAAATAATACTCTTGATTCGACTGTTCATCATATTATACCGAGATTTACTAAAGATTTCGCAAGTGGACGAATTGTGTCATTCGGACGTAGAAAGTCAGAACGAAAACGACGATTTGCCAGGTATCCATCAAACATTTGATACTTTAGGCGATACAGAATTATCGGATGATGAAGAAAAAATGTAACGTGCGAGGCTAGGGGAACTACATAGAAAACACCCCGAACACCACAGTTTTTATAATTAAAAATTGAAATAAAAAAATAAGAAAAAAAACAAAATATAAAAACCATTGTGATAGGCTCTGGTGACTTATTATAAGCTAACTGCGGATAAAAGAATCTCATTTTACGTAGATCATTTTTTAAATACTTGTTGTTTTCTTTTTTTTCACTTCTGACTCCAGATTAGTAATCAGCGCCATCGAAAACCCGTAGATACTACGTTTCAAGTAGACCCAATAATTTTTTGAAATATTCGTCCACCATATTGGATCCGCCATTATGTTTTTTGAAATGTCGATTTCAGTTTCGGAGTCAGCGCCCTCGAAAACCCATAGATACTACGTTTCAAGTAGATTGAATAATTTTTTTAAATACTTGTCTGCCACATTGCATCCGCCATTTTGTTTTTTGAAATTCTGACTCCAGATTTGGAGTCAGCACCCTCGAAAACCTATAGATACCACATTTCAAGAAGGTCCAATAATTTTTTTAAATACTCGTCCGCCATATTGGATCCTCCACCATATTGGATCCGCCATTTTGTTTTTTGAAATTCTGACTTCAGATCTGGAGTCAGCAACCTTGAAAACCGATAGATACTACGTTTCAAGAAGATCCAGTAATTTGTTGAAGTACGCGTCCGCCATATTGGATCCACCATTTTGTTTTTTGAAATTCTGATATCAGATTCGGAATCAGCATCCTCGAAAACCATATATGAGTGACCTTGCAATTTGTTATTGTACATTTTTATGTGTTTTCCGACTTTTGGCCACGGAAAAGGGTCGCCTGGCCCACTGTTCTTTACCACGAAAAATGGAATCTCGTCATATCTGTGAACACAACCAACACACATCAAAGATCTAATCTAATAGCCAACACACTCAAAGTTGCAGTTAAAGCCTGTGATTCTAGCTGCGCCGAAGATTACGAAATAAGAATGATAGGTGATCGGTATGAACGACTACGCCAAAGAGAAGAGCTACTCCAACAGGTCATGGGTATTCGACGAACCAAAAGAGGATTGATCAATGCTGTGGGAGAAATATCTAAAAGCTTATTCGGAATCAAGAGCAACAGTGACCTTCAAGCTATCAATAAAGAACTTGATCAACTTTACTCAGATAATAAGGATTTAGCTATGGTAATGCAAAATCACACTAAAGTCCTGAAGTTAATGCTGGACTCTTCATCGACTGACTACTAAACTTTAGAAGGAAAGATGCAAGCCGAATCTGAGACCGCACATCCCCAGATTGTTACACCTAAAATATTAATAAACACGATCCAACACATTCTCGACCTCAGCGAAGTCAACGTAGCCTTGATCAGGAAAACTTTGACGTATGTTATCTCGATACCCGTACTCAAGAAAGAAGAATATGTGATTACTCATGTGATCCCTATACCTCAGTTAATACGAAACACTCACATATCACTTATACCCGAACACGAATACCTATTTACCAGCAAAACTTCCTACGTTCCCACCGATTGCGAAACACTCAGTAAATGTAAATCACTTGCCGAATATAAAATTTTTAACCGAAATCAACCCAACTATAGGCTAATAGACACAAATAACTATGACGCTAGTATTCTTAAAAAATATCAAGACTCTGTAGAATGTAGCTTTTCACCTTTCAAACTACATTGTGAGAGTTATATACCAACTACGAAAGGTTATATACTTTTGCCCAGTAGAAAGTTAACTTAAAATTTTCTCTGCCAAGACTATACAACCTCGATAGAAGTATATACTAACATTTATATGCAGGGTTCTGGATGTAAAGTTATATCAGATAATGCACAACTTTATTTAGAGAAAACGTCTACCTACGAAAAAACCATTGTATTAAACAAGACGTACGAAACACCTTACGATAAGAATTCGCTAGATACGCTAGAGAGCCACTTAATAACTCTACCTCGACAACTAGATGTTAACGTGCTGAAGCAGATGAGACTTAGCCTAGATGATACGCAAAACTTGTTAAATAAGATCGCTTCTCATCATAGAATACAGACTTGGAGAGAAAAGGCCTATGAATGGTTACAGTATATAGGATACACCAGCATAGAATTAATCATTTTATTTACCCTGCTCAAATTCGGAGTTTTCGAAAAAATCCAAAATTGCCTTCCTAAAAAGCTATACTATATTTGCGTAAGAACTCAGGTTCAGGCCAGCCCCATTGTGCATTATACAAGCGCTCCAACCCATGATGCTATAACAGAAGTACCTATACCTGAAAATGTACCACTATCTTAAAATGTACCACTACGAATTAAAAATAGAAGAGTTAAATTTTAGGGACTAAAATCTGTCTAAACGGGGTGGTGTAAGGAACTTATAAGAATTTAGGAAATCTAGGGTATAAGAATGTGAAAAGTAAAGGTCATTGTCCCCTGAACTCCCTCCACATTATATCTTAGGACCGGTCTAGGCGACACGTAACATAAGAGACATTTGTCAGTCTTTCGGCCTCCTCAGCCAAAGTTGTATCGTCTTAGAACCCATCACAGCAAATAAAGAATATCTTCACTATTAAAAGGGTAACAAAGTGAATTCATTACCATCACCCTGTTACAGCGGGATACATTTAAATAGCGTTGAACCGTGCGTCGATAGTATTGCGTGCTATCGAACTCCTGGTTCTATTCTAAGTCAAATAGAATGGGATTGCTTTACAAATAATGTTAGAGAAGTCACTGCATGCCCATAACGACATTTGCATTCATAATAATGATACTTTTTCTTACATAAATACGTATAGAAATCTTAGGTCAAATATTGTCCTTGTTTTTTCTTCTACTAATCTTGCCGATAAGGTCAATTATCAAGTCTTAGATGAAACTTGGGGCTCCGATCATTATCCGTTTTATATAAACCTTGACGTTGCTAAAACCAAATATTGTAAAAAATCCTTCAAAATAAAAATCGTAAAAACTAACTGGGATAACTTCAACATCAAACTTGAAAACCAATATGAGAAATTTCTTTCTAATGATTACGAATCTCTAAAACCCAGTTTAAAGTATAATTTTTTCATGCGTACTGTAACTTATTCTATAATCGAGTCCACGCCTAGAAAAGCTATCTCTCAGTAAAGTTTTCTCATACAATAATCCGGTCCATTGGTGGGATGCTGAGTGTGACAAAGCCAAAAGATTGAGACATGCTTCCTGGAAAAAATGGAGAATCAGTAAAGAGGTTGTTGACTTAATCGCATACAATAGATTGGCAGCTCTAGCAAAAAAAGCTTTCAACAGAAAAAAAAGGAACGCTTTATCCGGTTTTCAGAAACACTAAATTTCCGCTTGAATCCAAGCTATGTATGGAATAAATGCAAACTTTTTAAGAACAAATGGGTTAAAATAAATCCCCCCCACTTTTCTAATATTTGACGAAAGGACCAAAATAAAGTATTAACATCAGAAAAAATGAACCCCCCATCTATCCCCAAATGCCAGAAGAATTAATTTCGAAAAAACACTTTTCTTTTGTTGAATTCAATACTGCACATTACTCCAAAAATAAAAACTCCTCGCCCGGTGTGGATGGCATCGATTTTGAAATCTTATCTAAACTCCCAATCAAATTCAAACTTCTCCTTCTTGATATCTTTAATCAAATGTATGAAAAACATTATTTCCCGGGCGGCTGGAAAAATACATATGTACACTTCATTCCCAAAAGCGACGGCAGTAGCTTTCGTCCCATCTCTTTAACCTCGTGCTCGTGCAAGCTTTTCGAGACAATGATTGAAAACAGAATGCAATGGTGAGCTGAGAAAAATGACTTGATACCTCCTAGCCAACAAGGTTTTCACAAAGGTAATTCTTGTATCGCCAACCTAACAAGCCTAACTCTAAAAGTAGAAGAAGCTTTTTTAAAAAAAAAGAAGTGCTCGCGGCTTTTTTAGACGTTCGCGGTGCCTTCAATAATGTACAAATTGAAACACTTCTTAATGTCCTTGCCACAATGTGCTTCCCTGAAACTCTCATCCTATTTGTCAAGTTTCTTAGCTTCGAGAGGAAAGCCTTTACCGAATCATCTGGAGATGAGCCTATCATAATGTATCAAGGAGTTCCTCATGGTGGAGTACTTAGTCCGCTACTTTACATCCTATATGTCGCAAATATAGTAAAAGATTTACAAAAAAATAGACTGGTTTCTCAATTTGCTGATGACATTGCTTTATATATCAAATTCAAATCTGTCAAACGCGCTAAAAGTATGCTGCCAAATGCCTTAAAAAAGATACAAGCCAATCTCAGCCATCTCGGTCTGGAACTTGCGCCTGAAAAACCCGTAATCATTCACTTCAATAATAAAAAAATAACTTCAGGTAGTATAGAATCCAAGTTGGTAATTATAAAATTAAGTTCAGCGAATCAGTTCGTTTCTTAGGAGTTATTTTCGACTAAAAACTTACTTTCGTTCGACAAGTCAATGAAGTACACAAAAAATGCTCAAGAGCTTTGAATATTATAAAGTTCCTTTGTGGCTATGTCAGATCGATTATTGACTACGCAAACTTCATTTACTTCCCTACTCAGATTAAACAAATAGAAAAATTAGAAAGTATTCAATACTCGGCCGTCAGAAGCGCACTTGGCTATATAGAATCAGTACCCCTAAAAATATTTTGTTAGCTGAATAAAAGTGACCTCTTCTGTCTCTGCGCGCTATTCATTTATGCCAAAAGTTCTCAATCAAAATCTTTTCAAATCTTGAGCCTCAAACTCTACAATCCGTTTAAAGCTATTGCAACATAAAAAAAAGAATAAAATAACATCAAAATCTAAAAAAAAAATCTTTCAACCACCCTCTCTGAGTGCTTGGACTAAAAAAAAAAGATAATTACTAGAACTAAATACAATGTATACTGCTATGATTATGAAACACTGTTCTCCATACTTCCATCAGACACGTCACTAGGAAAACTACTAGAAATAGCTTACAACCCGGATGAAATTATTGACGAACTTATTGTAAAAAGCGATTCTGTAGCTGTGTACACAGATGGTAGTGAAACTAGCTCAGGTGTCGGATTTTCTTGCTTTTCTCCCCAAGCACATGTTGCTATAAATCACAAAATCTCTCCATGTTCCTCCGTTTACGCTGCAGAATGCATCGCTTTAAATGAAGCACTCTCGGCAGCCCTATAAAATCAAAATCGTAACATATGTATTCTTTCAGATTCTTTGAGTGCTCTATTATCTTTACAAAATGTTGAAATTCATATTAAATTTAATCCGTATATACTTCTAATAAAGGAAAAATATCACAACCTTCACAATAAAAATCCTTACAATACTACGCTTAAGTTATTTTGGATTCCTGCTCATAAGGGAATCCAAGGTAATGAAATGGCGGACCAGTTGGCAAAAGCTGCCACAAAATTTGATCAAGTAAGCGTTAGTCGTTGCCCTTTTACTGACATGTATGAAAAGTATAAGCTCGAATGCAAATTACAAACGAATGTTATTCTTACTGATCAAGGAAATATTACCGGTAAAATTTACTTTGAAATTTATTTTAAAGACAAAAAATCCCCTTGGTTTGCTAGTTTGATATAGGTCGCAAATTTATTACCTCTATTTCGCGAATCAGAGCCAATCATTATAATTTGGCTGCATCGTTAACCAGAGTAAATATTGTGGGTAGTTCTGTATGCAGATGTAACTTAACTGATCAGGATATGAACCACATTCTCTGGCAGTGTGCTCTATATGAAAAACAGAGAAACTTGCTTCTTAAAAATCTCCGTAAGCTCGGGTATTCTCTTCCTCTAAATATCGAATCGATTGTGGCTACACCTGATATCAGCGCATGTGAATGTTTTTTGTCGTATCTAAATGCGTGCGAACTAAATATTTAAGCTATTGTAAATATTGCATTGTATCCACTTTAAATCTTATGTAATTCAAATGTACTAAACCAATGTGTAGCCGAAATAA
>CAKNWT010078301.1:0-20967 GCA_932066315.1 Andricus coriarius | reverse complement strand
TGCCAGCTTCCTTTATCTTCCATTCCTCTCCTACATCCTTCCCATACATGCTCCCATGTTTTCTCTTCCCATTCACAGATTCTGCACTTCCTGTTCTCTTTCTTTTCCCAATACATACTTGCCCTCACCTCGTTTCCCAATCTAAACCTTGCTATTCTGGTCCATCTTTTCCCTCCCCATCCCTTTTCTAAATACTTTGGTACTCCTTCCTTTTTTATCATCTTATACCATTTATTATATTTTGGTCCCTCAATCATCCCACATCTTTCTATTAATTTTCTTTCCCTCCCCTTTTTTCCACTTCTTCATAGTTTACTCCAGTCATGTATTCTATATCTCTAGCCTTAAAGAACTTCCTTCTTTCTTCTTCCCATCTCGTTATTTCCATCGTCCACCCTCTCCTTCCTTCTATCTCCATCAAACACTTTCTCGCTACCTCCCCTCCCTTTCCCTCCCACAGCTTTGTCTCAAAATTCCATGCCCTCTTTCCCGCTCTAGTACTTAATTTATCCCTTTGCACTTCTTCTCTCACCATACATCCCGGCGTCCTCCAGTCTACCCCTAGCGTCCACCTAATATACCTTTCTTGTAAACTCTCAATCTCGTTCCTTTCTTTCCATGACCATACTTCTGCTCCATAACCTAATACTGGCAATACCAGTGTATCAAATAACTAGATTCTCCTTCTCACTCCTCTCACCAACCAGAAACTGTGAACACTGCTCCTACTTGCTCTCCTACTTTTACCTTGCTTTTTGTCTCTCTAAAAATTTCCGATACTCTCTTTATTAATCCCTCTCGTATCCCTTTTTTCATCATAACTTTTTCTATCTCGCCTCGGTCTAATGAGTCAGACGCCGCCTTTAAGTCCACGAACATTGCTATCATTTCCCCTTTATCCCTTTTAATCCTCTTATTTACAAGATAGTTCAGAACATATATGTTGTCCATCACCCCATTCCCTTTTCTAAACCCTGTCTGATTCGGAGGCACTATCTGTTTTTCCTCAACTTCTTTCTTTAACCTCTCCGATCAAACAGTCACATATACTTTATACAATGTTGGCATTAGTGTCACTCCTCTATAATCCTTAACCTCCTCCCCTTTGCCTTTCTTCACTATTCGTATCACTATTCCTTCATTCCATAATTCTGACCACCCCTCTCCTCTCCATACTCTATTGCAGATTACCCATGCCCATTCCTCTAATTCTGTCCCCCCCATATTTCCAGACTTCATTTGGCATCTCATCTATGCCAGGAGCCTTTCCATCTTTCATCATCCCTAATACCTTAATTATTTCCTCCCTTGTAATGTCCTCCTCCTCATCTGATTCCCTGCCATCTTTTTCTCCTTTCCTAACTTTCCTCTGTACCCCTCCTAGCAATTCCATAAAATATTGTTTCCATTCCATCATTTCAATATCCTGGTTTACTCTTTCCCTTCTTCTTCTCTCTCTATTTACTACCTTCCAAACCTCCTCTTCCGTCCTAGCCTTCTCCGCTTCATCTTCAAACCATTTATTTTCCTCCTCTTTTTTATGCTCACACAACTCAGTATACTCCTTCTTTTTTCTCCTATATTCTTCTCCACTACTTGTTCCTTTTCTTCATTATCTTAATTCCTCACTTCCTTCTTCTTCTGTTTACATTCCTCATCCCATCCACTTCTATCCCCTCCTTCACTAACCTCTTTTTTGCAACACCCATCTCAAAAGTTGACTCTTTCATGCTTCTAAATGGTGTCTAAAGGACCTTATTTGAGCAGACTGAGCGCGAAACAATTTTCGCTCATGCGCAGTTTGAAGATGACTTACTTTAGGCACTGGTGAAAAAGTTGCGCATGCGGACTTTCGAGATGAGGTACTTTAGACACTGGCACAGGTAACTTTAAACACTGGTGTTGGTATCTTCTTGAAATAAATTTTGATTTAAGTTGAACAAATCTTTTGATGATTGAAGTTTTGTTTTTAAGCTTCCTTAGCCGTTTTCGTTCGTCGTACAAAAGGGCATAAGCGCTAAAATTTGGCACAGAAAAAGGGCATAAGCCCTAAAAAGTTTTTTTTCATACAATTTTATTTACATCATTTTTTTATCCAACAAAATTTTTGTCTGAAAATTTTTTTTCAACATTTTTTTTAAACAATTTTTTTCCAAAATTTTTTGTTCGCCAATTTTTGTTTGAAAATTTTTTTTTACAACATTTTTTTTCAAACATCTTATTTCAAGAAAAAAATTGTTCAGAAATTTTTTTTCAAAATTTCATGACGACTTTTTGTAGACTCAAATATCGTTACAACTATCATGAGTTTGACAAGACAAAAAGTCGTCATGACAATTTTTAAAATAATGTAGTTTCCTAATTACATAATCTCAAGGAAATTTTCCTATGAGATTTTTTAAGATTATACCGTATATGATACGTTTTTAAAATTTGTTCAGATTTTTGTACACTTTTCACATTATTTTAAATTTTAGATTAAAATTTTTTTACAAGATACAAAAAAATAAAAATGTTAAAGATAATTTTAAAAAAACTCTACATAGTCTTCAGCGGTTTTTCTTTTCTCTCCGTATAGTAGAATAAGCCTTGAGAAGGACCTGAAATACAGGTTGAAGCATGTCGGCAAATTTTTTAACACCAAAAGAAGAGGAATAGGCCTTAATGAACATTATTTATCATCTACCGCAAAAATACATTCATTAAAAATCTTTTGTTTCAAGATTAGTATTTTTCGTTAACTCCTCCTACACAACTTTTTCAGGAGGGCGTTGCAAAAAATAGCGTGTGATACACGTGCGCATAGGTGATAGCTAACTCGAGTGATTGCATCATTCGCCTGCGGCTCGAAGCACTCGTCTATGTTTCCACACTTGCTTCGCTCGTGCGCTAACCACCGACTCATGCTTCAAGCCTCCGGCTTATGCTGAAAAATTCACACTCGCACACAATCACCTATTTTGCGCACTTGTATCACAAATAACTATTTTGCTTGTGCACTCTAACGCTCGTTTTATTTCTCCTATCATTATTTCCATTTCCTTGTTTACATTTCATTCCCCCATTTTTATATTCCTGACTTTTTCTTTAAACAGTTCTTTACCTTCCATTAACCAATCCCCTCTTCCTGCTCTTTTTACTTTTGCTTCCTTTTTATCCTTATTGTTATTACCCATTTCTCCCTCTACTGTCACTATTAATGGAAAGTGATCCGAATCTATATAGTCCCCTACCTCTAGTTTCTTAACCCTTTCCCTTACCTCGTCGTCCACTTCCACATAATCAATTATCGTTCCCCTCTTTCCTCCTGCACGTGTATATTCCACTTCCTCATCCCCCTCTATACTTCCGTTTAGGATAAACCATCCCATCTCCTCTAGGCTCTTCAACAATTTTTTTCCCTTCCCATTCAGTATCTTGCAGTTGGATTTCCTACCTCGCTCTCCACCCCATTCCCTTCCTCCTTTATCTCCTATTCTCGCATTAAAATCTCCTCCTATTATAAGTCTAATCTCTTGCTTATTTTCTTCCATCAGTTCTCTCATCTCCTCTGATTTCTCCTGCATATCTTCGTTCACATAGACCCCCACTATCTTCCACCTCTCTCATCCCATATTTATCTCTTCTACTATTAATCCTTCTTTGTATTCTTTCATCTCCTTTTTATCCTTCAGTGTTATACATTCGTTCCTTACTCCTATCACCATTCCTCCCATTGCTCTGCCTTTTTTATTCTTCCTCTTTGCATTCTGAACTTGCCATTTGTAATCTCTTGGTAATCTCCCCTTTACTCTTTCCCATCCCTTTTTATCTAGCCACGTCTCCATCATTACTAATACATCCCATTGTGTAAAATTTTTCATAAACTCCCTATCCTTTCTTTCTAAGCCTGCTATATTCTAGTAGCATATCCCCCAATCTTCCCTACTTTCGTTTCTCGCCTCTTTTTGTTTCCTACTATTTTTTATTTCCTTATCTCCCGATCCTTTCTCTCCTAGTTTCCCGATACATCATTTTTTACTAACTCCTCTCTGTCCTCGTCCCAATTCCACCATACACCTTCTATCTGTATTCTCCCATACTTAACCCATGTTCTTCTTCCCTTTTTTCTTTCCTCTTCCGCTATTTTCCTTAACTTATACTGCATATTCCTTTCTACCCATGTCAAATCATCCTCTTTTCTCTCCGAGTTTCCATATAAAATCCTCTTCTTTGTCATTACTTTCCTCTTATGTTCCCATTTTTTTAGTTTTACCAGTACCATTTTCTCCCCTCTTCGCTCTTCTCTTCCTACACGTCGCACTTCCTCTATCTCTACCTTAGCATAAATCCTTTTTAGTACTACTTGTACTCCTTCCATCAGCTCCTTCCCCTTTAATCTTAGACCCTTTATCACTATGTTTCTTTTTCTATCTTCTCTCTCTTTCTTTTCTATGCTTTGTTCTATTTTTCTCAGCCTTTCCTTCTCCTTATTCCGACTCTCCCCTACTCCAAACTCACGGGTTGAGCTTTCTTTTTTAAGTTTATTTTAAATATAATTATCAATGAAAAATTTCAATTGAAAGTTTCCCGGAAATCGTAAAATCTTAAGAAAATTTGATCATTTTCCTCAAAAAAAACGTTTGTTGAAATTGGCCAAATTTATTGAATTTTTTTTGATAAAATACCTGGAAAATCTGGAAAAGTCATGAAATTTTGAAAAAAGTTCTGAAAAATAGAAGAATTAACAAAAAAATGAGTGGATTTTTTTTATTCAAAGATTAATTTCAAAGACTATGAATCAAAGTCTTAATGATTATTTTACTCCATGGCGGCGAAAAATGGTGCAAAATCAAAAAATGTTATTGGTAATTATATATTTTGTTGTTGAAAATTCAACTATATATTCTTTAAATTCGTTGTTTTTTCATGGAAATAAATCTTCTGTTTTGAAAATTCATCTCTTGTATCGAAAATGCAACTACTATTTGGTAAAAAATTTATTTTCGTGGTTGAAAATTTAACTTTATTTTTGAAAATTCGTTGCTTTATAATTGAAAATTTAACTATTTTATTTTTGCTTCAAAATAATTGCTCTTTTTTAGTTATAAATTCAACTATTTGGTTGAAAATTCAAATCTATTTTTTTCAAATTTCTGATGTTTTTCTTGGAATCCTGAAAAAGTTTGTAAACTGGCTGTTCGAAATCTTTAAAAATATACATTTTGTTTAAATTTGTTTATAAATCTTCTGTAGTCAAACATTATTTTTGAATCCTTTGTATACTTTTAAATATCTCTTAAAGTTGCTCGATTTTTCATTACCCAAGTGCGAATTGCCGAAACTGAACACACGGTCCAGGCTTGGTCCAATTTCGGCAGCCAAAAATCGGCTAGTACTATTGGGCCAATATCGGCATTTTAATCGGCCCAGTGTTGTGCCCGTACTGGCTGCCTACATTGGCTATTCAAATTTGTCGATCTACCGCCAATGCTTGGCCCAGTGATGGCACATTACTGGACCAAGTGTTACTTTTACTACGGCAAACCATGTTTTAACAGGAAGAGCCAGAGTTTGGCCCGGACTCGGCGCACTGCTGTTCCGAACTTCGTCTATACTCTGGCAAAATATGTTTTAATAGGAAATGCCAGAGTCTGGCCCAACAAAGGCGCATCACTGGGCCTAGTGTGACTTTTACTACAGAAAACCATGTTTTAAGAGGAAGAGCCAGAGTTCGGTCCAGATTCGGCACTCTGCTGTTCCCAACTTCAACTTTACTCTGGCAAAACATATTTTAATAGGAAAAGCCAGAGTCTGGCCCAATATAGGCGCATCACTGGGCCCAGTGTGACTTTTACTACGGAAAACCCTGTTTTAAGAGGAAGAGCCAGAGTTCGGCCCAGACTCGGCGCACTGCTGTTCCCAACTTTGTCTTTACACTGGCAAAACATGTTTTAATAGGAAAAGCCAGGGTCTGGCCCAACAAAGGCGCATCACTCGGCCCAATGTGACTTTTACTACGGCAAACCATGTTTTAAGAGGAAGAGCCAGAGTTCGGCCCAGACTCGGCGCACTGCTGTTCGAAACTTCGTCTTTACTTTGGCTAAACAGTTTTCCATAGGAGAGACCGGATTCTGGGCCAGCCAAGGCGCATCACTGGGCCCAGTGTGACTTTTACTACGGGAAACCATGTATTAAGAAGAAAAGCCAGAGTTCGGCCCAGACTCGGCGCACTGCTGTTCCCAACTTCGTCTTTACTCTTGCAAAACATGTTTTAATAGGAAAAGCCAGAGTCTGGCCCAACATAGGCGCATCACTGGGCCCAGTGTGACTTTTACTACGGCAAACCATGTTTCAAGAGGAAGAGCCAGAGTTTGGCCAGACTCGGCGCACTGCTGTTCCCAACTTCGTCTTTACTCTGGCAAAACATGTTTTAATAGGAACAGCTTGAGTCTGGCCCAACAAAGGCGCATCACTCGGCCCAGTGTGACTTTTACTACGGCAAACCATATTTTAAGAGGAAGAGCCAGAGTTCGGCCCACACTCGGCGCACTGCTGTTCCAAACTTCGTCTTTACTTTGGCTAAACATGTTTAAATAGGAGAGACCGGATTCTGGGCCAGCAAAGGCGCATCACTGGGCCCAGTGTTAACTTTACTACGGGTGGAAATTTCCGCACTCCGCCGGAGTTCACCACCGGCGTAGTACTGGCCCAGTACTGGTCACCAGTACAGATAATTGGCCATTCGCCCAGTACTGGCTAACGGCTGGCTCTACGATCGGCGCAGTACTATGCCGAGAGAATAAATATAAAAAAAATTTAATACGTTTAAAAATATGGATGTGTTCTAAAATGTCTGAGAACTATAAATACAACTGTCGCGAATACAATTTTTTTCCTGTTTTTTTTTTTAATCTTGATGTAGAATTGTAAGTGTTCAGAAAAATTATATTTTATGTCAATCTTAAACGTTGTAAAATGGTCTGAAACATCTAAAAACCAAACCTTACACGAAAGTTAAAAAAAATTTGTTATCAAAAAATTGTCAAAGTTCACGATCACATTTCTAAGTTCCGTGGTTAAAAATTTAAAATGTTCCTAAAAAAATTACATTTCCTGTCATTGTACAAAGTTGTAAGGTAGTCTAAAACGCAAAAAAATTAAATATTACACGAAGAAAAATTGTAATCGATATAAATTATTGATTTAAAAATTATTTTATTTATATTTCTGTTAACAGATCGTATATTTTACATTTACATAACGTAGTATAATAATAAATATTTAATTAGAAAAAGAGAGTTTAAAATTTGGTGTTTTAACTTTGTTGAGCTGTCCCTTATGAGGATGGATTTTTCATCTAGTTTCAATTCGTAGATTTAGCGCAATGGTTAAGACTCCCGACTGCTAGGCGATAGATTTAGGTATAGGTGTAGTTTCGATACCCCTTAGCGTTAGAGATTTTATTTGTAATATAATATTTGAAAATGTAATATATGTATTCACTCTAGACCAGGACCATTAATATTCAAAGTCAAAATACTCGCAATCAATTAATAATTATTTTTTGAATACCATTTTTGTCATGTCGTTAGAGTATAGCAGTAGTGAGTGCTAAAATTAAACAAAACGTTTGAATGAAATTTCAATTTTTGCAGTCTAAAATTCTAAAAACAATTCAATGATTTTTTATTATTTTGTAAATTAACTCCGGTGATATCGGCCAGAGTATGGGCCAGAATTGGCCGCCAAGTGCATGCCATAGTTATCATTCCAACAATGGCATCATATTGGCAGCCGAGATCGGGTCGATATCAGTACCCATTGCTGAGCCGATAACGGCAGCCAGTAACGCGTAAGTGATGGCGGCCAGAGTCTGGGCGAGAATTGGCCGCCAAGTGCATACCATAGTTATCATATTGGCAGCCGATCTTCGGCAATGGTTGGAAATATATAACTATTCTATTAACTTTTTTACTGGTTAAGAAATTATCTTCTTAGTTAAAAATTTATTTTTTTAATCTAAATTTTAACTATTTCTTCAAAATTCATTCTTTTTTAAAACAATTTGATAAATATTCTGAAATCCTCCCAAGTTTCAAAATATTTTTAATCACTTCTGCACTTTAAAAATTTCTAAATGTTATTTAAACAAACCCGAATTTTTCTTAAAATTTTGAAAAATTTATAAAATTTCCTCAAGATATTCTGGATTTTTTCTCACAATTTTTAGAAATCTTTTCAAATTTTTCAAAATAATTTTAAATTTCCATATGAATCTTAAGAATATTCTTTCATTCTCTTGAAACAGTTCAAAATCCTTAACCCTGCGTCCCCTACGTGGGGTCTACATGAACCCCACTCACTTTTACGACGCAAGCGGTGTGGAATCGCATTGGACAGGCGTCAAAAAATTTTGTTTGTTTTTTAATAACACGAACAAAAATATGGTAGGTAATCAAAGCAAACAGGATTCAAGTAGAGAGTTTAAACTAAAGCTTAAACCTTATCAGGTATAAAAGACAACCTCCTTATCCTACTGACTAACGAAATCGCACTTCAAAAATATAAACGGGAACAAACAAACACTACACTTTGAATATGAGAAAACTTCGCAAATTTTTATTGCAAATTAATTCTTGAGGCATCAACTTGACAAGACTATATAAAACTAATAATAGCAACGATTAAAGCGCTCTTACTGGTGTCTTGAGAAGTATTGAGAGAAAAGATACTCAACGCGACAGGCAACGGGATGCTAAATTGCGAATTTCATAAGGAAATTAGTGCATCTGGGGCCCGCCTAGACCCCTCGTGGGGGGCGCAGGGTTTAAAAGTTTATAAATTTGTTGTTTAAAATCATTAAAAATTGACATTTTTTAAAATCTTTTTGACATATTTTCCTTCATATACTTTAAAACTAGAAACAAGATATCCTTTTTCTTAAAAGTTGTATCGCAAGATTTCGCATACAGTGTTGTCGAAAGGCTGACTATTCACATTCTGTTGAATATGACTTTTAGTGGCTGTTTCCAATTTGTTATTTGCTGAGATTTCGAAAAAATTTTAATATAATATTGATTTTCGAGATTTTAAAAAAGAAAGCTTTTTAAGAATTTTAACAGATTTGAAGAGGATAAAATTTTTGTTTAAGTTTCCTAAGTAAATGTACAATGATTTTTTCATTTTTAAAATTTAATTTGAAGAGAATATTTAAAAAGATTTTGAAAAATTTCAAGCTAATACAAACATTACAAGACATTTAAAAAACTTTTAAAAAATTGCCAACAAAAATCTGGAAGATTTTAAGGCAATTTTTATAAATTTGCATAATTTAAACAAAAATTCGGGAAAAATTCGAATTCATTCGAAACATAGTTTTGAATATATATATTAAAAATAATTTTAATATTGAGAAGATTTTTAAAAAATTAAAAGAAAATTTAGATTTTTTAATATTTTGAAACAAAATTTTGGAACCTTTTGAAGAATCTTGAAAGGTTTCAAGAAAATAAAATTTTTTTCTCAACATGCCTTGACAACATTGGAAGTCAAAGTTTGGATTTGTTTTGAAAGCGCGCGAGGAATCTTCGAGTCTTGTCACCTCTACTATACAGAACCGACGGGGACCCAGTTGGCACAAAAACATTAACGGCTGAGAACGTTCTAAAGACGTTCCTAGGACGTTTGTGTCAGTCCAATTGATGTCCTAAAGACCCCACAAATTAGAGGCCCCCACAAATGTAACTAGTCGGTAAATCAAAATAGCTGCGACAAGCACACACTTCTGCATCAGCTCCTACTTCGATGACCTTTTTTTCTTTTAGAAGCCAGCAAGGAATTACAAAAGGCCCTCACATTTTAACCGGCTCTAGGGCCCTCACAACCCTAAAGGCGGCCCTGAGCAGTGGCATCTGTCCGCTGCGCGGGCACATTCTCTTCGCGCGTTATGGGCGCGGCTCGCTTCGCTCGCAAGTTTGAGCGCGCCTAAGGCGCGCGACTGTTGGTTCTCGCGCTACGCGCTCGATAATACATTTATCTCGCGCTTCGCGCTCGATGATGTATTTACCTCGCGCTGCGCGCTCGGTCTTTGTATTTCCCCCATATTTGTGCACAGACCTTTTAAGCATAGAGAACTGTAATTTGGTGATTGTGAATTCTCTTTTGTTAAAGCTCCTTTGGCTTTAACGAAAACATTCTCATCAAGAATCTCGTACTTCGCACTCGATATTGTCCAAAATCTGAACAGTTCTACTCTATGTTCAACATTATTATATCAAATGTATATTATCATATTTATTTCTGTATCTCAAGCTGGTACTGCTTATTCAGATTTTGCAAAATAATGTACAAATGTTATTTTTCATTATTACTTCAATATTTGCTCCTTAATTTGCACTAATTTTTATTCGAAGCTACCCTGAAAAAGCTATCATTTCAATAAATTTATATTATCACAATTCATAATAGGCATTGGCATTGAAACATACTTATTTTCATTGTCTGGTTTTTATAATTATAAAAAAGTGCGCGTTTCTCCATGAATTTAATTTGCTTATTTTCAACGTTGTTTATTATGATTTAAACTGAAAATACGCCTACTGGTGTAAAGTGGTTCTAAGCAAATTCGTAGATATAACTTAAGCGAAAAATTTGGTTAAATAAAAAGTTATTGTAGCTTGCGTCGTTTTTCCACAAAGTAAAATTTTAATTTTTAATGCATTTTTATAACAAGAGCTTATAACAAATTTTTAGATCTTTTTTGGTTAAACAACTTTTGTCTTTTCATTTTTTTTGTTTGGTCTCTTATGTCGTTTTTCCAAAAATGTATTCCAAACATTTAATTTTTTAAATTTTATTCTTATTTTTTACGATTAAAAAAACTACTCGCCCTTTCTAAAAATTATAAATAACAAATTTGTACATCCTCCTTGAGTGAACAAGTTTGCCTATTATTTTTTTTCTTTCCTTGAGTCGTTTTCCAAAAGATTAAATTTTTTTATTTTTAATCTTATTTTTTGCGATAAAAACAAAAACTAAGCATCCTATCAAAAAATTGTTGGTGAAAAATTATGTAGCTGTTTTTTGTATGAGCAATTTCTGTCTATTCATTTTTTCTCATAGCTTGTGTCGTTTGTCCAAAAATGTAATTTTTTATATTTAATGAAGTTTTTCACGAATAAAAAGAAAACTACACGTCCTATCAAAAAGTGATCAATAACAAATTTGTAGATCTTTTTTCGATACATAATTTTTGTTTCTTCATATTTTTTTGTATTTTGCATAGTTAGACCATAAAATGGAATCTTTTATTCTTTATTATTTTTTGTGCGATCAAAATTTGAATTTTCGATTTTTCGAAAAAATTCCAAAAGTTGTCATTACAATCTTGTAGGGCTCTCAAAAATAAACGTTTTTCTCCTCTTGACATTTTTTCTTATCGCGCTTTGTTCGGCTTGAAATGTTAATTTTCGTTTGATTTTTTGGATTTTTAAAATGCTATAACTCTAATAATTTTCTTTTCATCGAAAAATGTCATAAGGAGAAATTGTTTGTCATTTTGAGTACTATTAATAACCGTATATATAATTTTCAAATCTTGAAAAAAAGTGGTCTCCAAAATTTTCAAAATGTACTCAGTTTTTGAATTTTTATCAGATATAGCTGGCTAACGAACTTGTCATTTTTTTAGGGCTTGAAGAAATGTGCCAAATCTCAATCCAATCTGATCCTTTTTTCGAAAGTTATCGTGCCTACAGACAGACTACAGACTACAGACTACAGACAGACAGACACCTAGGTAAAAATCATTTTTTCTAGCTCAGGGGGTCTCAAAACGTGGAGATTTGATGAAAACCGACTATGTCAAATTTTACATGAAACCAATACCTTCTCATTAGGATGATAATGTAAAAAAAAGAGCTTGCATGGAAATTTTGTAGTGTCTACGAACTGTTTCATCCACAGCTGATAAATAGAGGTTAGGTAGGGATAAACTGAGAATAAAACGCCTAAATTTGAAACATTATATTGAAGTATTTTCTTCTATTTTAATGCAGATCAATTGAATTTATTCTAAAATCTGTTCAGCAATCATTAAAAAAAATGGGGAGAGAGTTGTTTTGTACAGATGAAATCGAGACTAGCTTACGAAAAGAAGCGACTCCTGATTTTAATTATGCAATTTCAAAAACATTACTACAGTCCGACTAAAAATAAATATTATGAAATCGAATCATTTTCGTTTTCCAAATTGATTTAAAACTTTCAATGTTTTTAAAGAATTAGCAAATCGATTTTATGTATTATTTTCAAAATTCCCGAATATCATAAGGAGTGTGGAAATTGAAATAAAAAAATGTTGCAATTATTATTTTACTTTCTGCCCATACGTGTTTTTCTAATTTCTTCCACTTTTTTACACAATATTTATTATTATTTATAACTAGTACATTATTGCCATGACCCCCCCTCCCCTCCCCCTTGTAACAGGTCGGGTGGCCGCCCGACCTGCCCCCCCGGGGCTGGCGCCACTGGTCCTGAGGACATCAATTGGACTGCCACAAACGTCTTAGGAACGTCTTTAGAACGTTCTCTGGACGTTAATGTTTTTGTGCCCACTGGGGAGTTACCAAGAAATGTAATTCCCCAAACAAATGGAATAAAAATTAGAACAGCAACTCTTGTTAAAAAAGGCTTTCTTGAAAGCGTATGATTTTTTCCCAATTAGAATCATTTTTAATACAAAATAAAAAAGTGTATTTAAAAAAAGTATATTTCGAGGTTTGATAACAGGAAATCACGTTTTATCAGTTTATTTTTAAAGTTATATAAATATAATTTTCCTAAGATTTTGGAGAACATTCAAAAAGATTTTTGAAGATTTCACATAAGTCGAAAAAAAATCTTGAAATTTTTGAAGTAATTTTTGTTTATTTTATAGTATTTACAAAATATTAGGAAAAATTAGTCATTTTAAAAGATATTTAAGACTATACGAAGATTGAAAGAAATTTAAAAATATTTTTAATCTCTGAAAAACTTGAATATTTGTTAAAATTTGGATAATTCTTTAAAATTAAAAAAGTGCCTTAAAACCTTCGAGATTTTTTTTTTACGTTTCTAGAAATTTTCAGAGAAATCTTAAGACAATTTTTGTATTCTCTCAAAATTCTTAAGAATGTTCTAAACTTTTTTTCAAAATACTGAAAAATATAATTTAGTTGAAAAGTGTTTGAATTTTCTCAAATCTTTGAAATTCTGTTCTAAATAAATAATTATCAAATTTACATCATTTGAAACTTTCCCAAATATCTTATTATCGGTACCCGTCACTACTTTTTATTGGTACGGACAGTTTTCAAATTTCGTAAATTAAGATATTGTAAGTTATTGTCAATTATTTCATTTTCTTATCTCTTTCAAAGTGTGAAAAAGGTTACAAATTGTATACTGCGGTAGCAAAATGCTAATAACAGCATTATTTCATAATATTGAAATATAAAATAAATATAATACTGAGACTATATATAATATATACTATATATAATATATATATATAATAATATATATAATAATATACTGCAGTATATTCGTAATATTTATTAACAGACTTAATTAACAGCCAGTTATAACTTAAATAGGCTTTTTTGAGTGATTGACAAACTTCTTTGAAACTAAAAACGAATTTAGCTGCGTTCGCGTCCTTTACGCTCACGTATTGTGTGTGGGATCGTGGAGTTTGATCCTTTTGTTTGGCGCCTAGAAAGAAGGGACGTTTGCATGAGCCTCCCTTAATCAGTGGAATAGGAGCGTGCTACAGAGGGGGAGAGAGACCCCATCGGATCAGTATCGAACGGAATTGCGACTGCCTGCGGTGTGTGACAGGCGTGGATCCTCTGTACGTGATGTGCTCGTGATTTGTTGACCAAGTGATGTTATCTTAATTTGTTGACCAAGTGATGTGCTCTTGATATTTTGACCAAGTGATCTGCTCTTACTTTGTTGACCCAGTGATTTTCTGTTGAGTGGTTGAGAGTGTCGAGGATTGACTCCTCGAGAGTGGCAAAGTGTTGCCAGTGATGTGCCATTCATTTTGGTTATACTTGCGAGTTCTGTAACTTTGAGTATTAGGTAAAAGAGATCTCTCTTAGGCTTAAGTTCACAACAAAGTGTATGGTATGTTTAAGTTGAATTGTACTCTCTGTTAATTTTGAGTGTTAGATTGATTTTGAATAAATGTATTTTGCCTCATCAGCTTGCCCCGGCTTTTCCCTCAAACCGTGAGGGTTTTTATCCCTAGGCAACTTGTTGTTGAATGGTTGCTGATCCGCGAAAATTGCTGCATTTTCATTTCTAGGAACCCGACTACTCATTCCTTTCCAATTTATCTTGGACAATATTTGCAAAAACTAGAACAATACAAACAAGCTGAAAGAATAAAAACCAAACACATTTGGGCAAGCACAAAAATAGGATGCATTTTACAAAGAAAGCTCGTTTTAAAAAGTCCAGAAATAAAAATTAATTGTTCTTTATTAGGAGATTTACAAACATGCCCTCTTCTTCTTTTCATATCTTGCTTTGGTTATGAAATCATTAATATCAGTATATTTTTGAACAAATTAAAAATATATAAATTCAAAGTGAACTATTTTTCCTTTCTCTGATAATTCTGCACTTTTAATAAGAGACAACGGTTCACACCGAGAGTAGAAAAATTCTTCACTCCTCTTTTTGTTATGTTTTTTTTTATTTATTCTATTTTATTTCATGTATTACCTTATTATCTGGTTACTCTAATGTATATTTGTGAAATTTTAATTTTAAGAATATAGGGCTGTTTTAATTTCTTTTGTTATTTAATTTCTTAATTCCGCGTTCTCGAGCGAGAGCCAGGCAGATTCCCGCCACCTACGCAACGATCGATCAGATCCATCGCCGCCTTCACCTTCATTAGATCTTCGCATTCACGGTCCCCACATACATTTCTGGATTTTTTTTATCGCTAATCCTTCTGACATCCAAGGTGGAAGAGATGATTCTGCCATTAAAGATAGTATGGATTATTTTTATTATCGCTTATCCTTCTGACATCCAGGGTAGATAGATCATTCTGCCCATAAGGATAGAATGGATTATTTCTTTTGGTCGTCTGAGATCCAAGGCACGTTCCTGGTGAGGATTGACCGAGGCGGTTACTACAAGATTCTAAAGAGAATAGGTAACTTCGCCTGAAAATAGTTATCGCTACAAATGTTTCTGTTGTGAACAGACATTTCTTGGTTTTTTATGCCGTTTTTATGTTTTCTTTTTTTATCGGGAGCTTCGGAGAGCCTACTCCACACCTGCAGTACGCAGAAAGGGGCTCCTCATTCTCCACCACGCTGCCAGGATACAGCCGGCCCTGAAAGCATGAATGGTACGATTCTTGCCCCTCTCTCAGCGGCGGCTGATAAGGACTAGCCAAGAAAAGGAAGGATGATAGGATGGATAAATAAGAAGCGGACCTCATCGGCTATCTTTCTCCCAACCGTTGCGAATTAGAGAAATTAAGTTCGCGCGCGCCAGCCCTTCCCCCTGACCATCTGACCCCTCACGTTCCTTTAGTATACCGGTAAGCGCCAAAACTTCCTTCTTAGCGTCTGTACATTCGACGAGTGATACGATACAGCGTATCCTTAAAGTATCCACATCGTATCCTCTCCGTATCATGGAAGAAAAACTCATTAAAAAAGGAAGATGAACATTTAACTTGTTGATATTCGGATTCTACGTAAAATTTTGCGTTAGAAGGTCACAGAGTAATTGCAATAGTTTTTCTTGCAACGATAAAAACTTTAAAAAAATATATCTATTGACAACGTGGGTTGAAGGCGACTTCAAGCATCCATAATCAAGCATCCATAATCGTTTAAGCAGTACTGTTTAAACGATTATGGATGCGCTTGAAGTCGCCTTCAGCCCCCGTTGTCGATAAGTAATATATTTTTTTAAAGTTTTTATCGTTGCAAGAAAAACTATTGCAATTACTCCGTGAACTTCTAACGCAAAATTTCACGTAGCATCCGAATTTCAAGAAGTTAAATATTCATCTTCCTTTTTTAATTTGTTTTTCTTCCATGATATGGAGAGCATACGATGTGGATACTTTAAGTATACGCTACAGCGTATCCGTTCCGTTCATTCGGTGCGCTAGGGTTGTTATTGTATATCAATTAAAATCTCCTTGGCTAAATCACCTCTAATTGATTTTATGGACTTGTCTCATTTTGTTTATATTTGTTCTTGATATATAATAACGTGTGCCTGTAAACTTTCAATAATCTGGAGTGCCGAGTTGCCAATTTTAATGTGCTATGATATTTTTTTTCATTTTAATTTTGCCTATGTTTGCGATCCTTCCCCCCTTTTGGTGCCGAATTACAAACTTTGATGTGATATGATATTTTCACATTTTAATTTTGCCTATGTTTGCGATCCTTCCCCCTTTTTAAAGTCGAATCGCCAACTTTAATATGTTAGGATATTTGTTGTATTTCCGATTTTGCCCATGTTTGCGATTCTTTTGTCCCCTTTTTAATCCCGAATTGACAATACTAAAGTATTTCATGATATTTTTGCTTTTTTTTAAATTTTGCCTATGTTTGCGACACCTTGTGCCAATCTTTAATAATGCCTCTAATTATGTAATTAATTTTGAAATTACCCCTTTTGGCCCCTTCCGCAACTGCACAAGCTAACCCCAATTGATGAGACCCATTCTATGAGCTTTTATTTCATTATCCCCACTATAGCTTTTGCGGTTCTGTTGAAATCACCCCATTTGGCCCCTTTCGCAACCGCACAAGCTAACCCCAATTGATGAGACCCATTTTATAAGCTTTTATTTCATAATCCCCACTATAGCTTTTGCGATTCTTTGAATCACTTCATGATTTTGAAACCCTCGCTATGACCCTTTATTTGTAACGTTTTTTTGTCTCCCATTTTCGAGAACCCTTTCTTTATTTTCGAAACCCCATCTGTACCTATTTTAGAAATCCTTTTAGCATTTATTTATTTTTGAGAACCCTCTTTCTGAAATTGCGAGAACCCCTTTAATTGTTTTGGTTAAATGAGAACCCTCTGTCCCGCTGCGTTATTATGTACCGATTCATAATGATTTATACCATGTAATATTTCAATGCCTTTATATATTAAGTGTTTTATGATGTTTTATTTAATTATCCATATCTTGTAACCCCCGATTGCGAACCCCTTTAGTTATATCTCCCGACTGTTGAGTTAGAACCCCTTTGCGCTTGTCGATTGTAAATTCTCTTAATATGATTTTCCTTTAAAGTATAATTATTTTAGAATTTTGTCATCTATTCTATTCTAGACCCTTTAAATTTCTTTAATTGCGAGACCTCCTTCAATTCTGCGTTTGTTATACGAATTTAACCCCTTCTTGCGTTTTAATGTTGTCGAAACCCTCTTACCTATGTTCGAATTTATTATATATTTTATGTGATTTTATTGTTTGCTCTTAAACCCTCTGTTTATACCCTTTTGTTAAATTTCTATAAGTTGTGGAATAAACGGTTGTTAAGCACTTTGGTTAAAATATGAGCTTTCGTAATTACGTAACCCCCCCCACCCCACACTACTAAATTAAGTTAAGACTGAGCTAGTAGGTTCCTTCGACCCTAATGCTGTTTCTTGAATTCTGATTCATCTTTTACCTGTTTTTATGTCTTATCATTCGCTGTCTCTTATTATCTTTTTATTTTTACTATTACTATCGAGACTTTTTATTTTATTTTTGATTATCTTATCCTCGGATGTCTCAATGTCTTTTGCCTTTTTTTTTGGATATTTCGGATTATCTTATCTTTGGATGCATTTTACTATTTACCTTTTTTTTGTTGTTTTGGATTATTGCTTGTTTTAAGTTAAGGTGTGCCCTTTTGACTGAGGTTTGTGAGGTTTTCTTTTGTTTGTCATTTAGCCTGAAACGTTTAGCGTTCAGTGAGTTTCCCGTTATCGTTTGGAATATAGATTCCGTGTATCTTTATCGTTTCTCACTCACTTTTGTTAAATTGGTTCGCCTTTGTCCCAAGCAAGGACTGGCGCCCAAAACCCGATTTATTTTTTTTGTCTGTCAAATCGTTTTCTAAAGAATTCATTTATTCCAATTAGGCTCCGTGTGCGCTCTTTTAAGAGACCTCCTGATTAAATACGTGATTGGGAAAAAGGTAGCGTTACAACGGTAATACGTATAATAAATAAAAATAATGGACTCTGGTGGTAAATGATTGTTCACTTTTCAGTTAGAGCGAATGGTAACTCCTCAAGCAGAAACTTTAAAGGTAAATCATTTCAGAAATTGCTAACTTTTATCATTTACCGATGCGCAACGTGCACCTCCAAAGTAACTCTTAGGTGCATCCACCAAGAGGGCGCAGTTATCAGCGCATGTTTTTCACATTTTCTGATATTCTCTTATTCCATTAGATCGGCAATCTCCCACCTCAACTCTGGATACACATACCATTCCGGCTGTGTTCGAGAATTTTAGAGACTTACGACAAAGCGTCACTTGAAACCCAGACTAAATATATAGCCCAATGACTTTAGATCAAATTCGAGATAAGAAACAGAAAAACCGCGGACGGAGAACTTTTGACGCAGTTAAGTATCCCCCGCGAAGCAGATGAAGAAATCACATAATTGTACAAGAAACAATGACCGAAAGTGTCCGCCATCTTGGATTTGGTGTTTTCAGCGCTTTTAAATACGCGTATTTTGAATTTCTCGATAAAAAAAAGTTAAGTAACAAATTTGTAGAAAATTTTATTCTCTACCATTTTCATCTTGTCTATATTGTTGTAAACAAATTATTTATCGCTAACAATAATCAAAAGGTGTCGTAAATTAGGAAAATGGCGCCGTTTTTTCAACTTTTTGACTACAGACAACTTCCTTCTATTCTACTGGCCTTGAAACGTATACGTTCGGTTATTCTAGGACTGGAGGGGCCCCCACCTCTATCGCGAGTGGGCAGGTTCTTTTTATCAAGCGACTTTCATTGCCTGCCCCGTTCTTGTATCGATGCGCCGTCTGTCGCTACTTTTTCAGCCGAAAAAAACGGGTGTTTGGAAATCAATAATAAATACTATCAATAATAATACAAATAAATACACTCAACATTCCTAGAACTGCTGGCCCACGCAGTTTCTCAGCGCGTAGGGCGTGATACGGTTGCGACTCTCGCCTCGGAAGGACCGAGAGCGCGAGTAGTCAGTCGCGTATATTACGCAATATGATGTATTCCAAGTGAAAACGGTTCAGGCCGTCTCGGCTTATTGCGCAGTTGAAAAAGTCACGGTCCGTTAGTCTAAATGCATGCATGAGTCTTTTTCTAGGGTCTTTCAAGTGTTTTTGTTGGCGTACGACAATTGGCCAACTAAAAATCAATATTATAGAATCAAAAAACGACTGAAATATTTCGCGGAATAGTGAGCTTTGTGGCATGACGTCGATAGGAGGAATTGTGAGCCATCAGGAAGGTTAGTACATGTTACTGCAACTGCATACGACTTTTTGGAAAAAATCTCCGAAACGTAAAGTTACCCAGATAACAATTTGTCCCTCACAGTGACGGCGTGGATCAACGCACGCATGCGGATCATCGTCACGGTGTTGCCCTCATATACCGCGACATATGTGTCATCATTTGAGACGCATATCGCTTGCACGCCATGAGAATTAGGTGTGCCATGCATATCGCTCGCACATCATGAGTCATATGTTTCTCTCTTGTCCTATAGTTTTTTCATAAACATTGTTCGCGAAAATTAGTTTATCATCCATCTTCGAAAAGTCTGTTCTCAGCATTTCAGAAACACGCACCATGTATTGATATGCATTTGACTTGAGTTCACCTGCATAACTCCGACTTCGGGCCATTTTTTCGCCTTTTGGTTGAAAGATCGCTTTTACTTTCGCTTCAACGACTTTGGCATATTTTCTCCTTGATCTTCTGACATAATGGATCCCATGTACTTAATATTTTCACCCTGGCTTAATAATCAAGTTTGTGTTTTCGGAGGGATGTTTTTACGCTGACGAAGGTAAACATAACCTTTAAAAAAACGTGGCAAAGACGGAAAACAGCTGACTACGTGAGCGCGCGACGGCCATCATAATTTCAAACTGAGCGCGCTTTTTAAACTTCTTATCTTAACTTGAAAGTATTAACATCATTATAAAATTGATTAAAATTCAATAGAAAATTAAAGATGTATTAAAGTATCAAAAAATGAAGTACTTAAAATTAGGAAAATTCTATTAAACATTAAGGATGGATTTCTGCAAATACTTCAACAAATTTCTAAACAGTAATTCTAAATGTTATGTAATTAGAACTACAAATTGCAGTTATAAAAAATAAAAAGTATTTAATGCGCTATTTGAAATTAAAATTCAAAACTATAATTTTACCGACAATGTCATTAAAAAAAACTCATTAAAATTCAAATTGGGTATTTTCAAAATATTGTTTAAATACAAAATAAACGTTTTTGATTATTTGGAACTGTGCATTTTTTTAAATATTATATATATATATATAAATATATATATATATACATATATATATATATATGTATATAAATATATATATATATATATATATATTTATTTCGGTTTCGGTTTTGATTCCTTAGGAATTGAACCGAAGGGCCTATGAGAAAGACGCCGAACGCGTCCTCGGGTTGCGGATAGAGGGTCCCTTTACCAAGGGTTTCTGCTGCATATTGTTACAAATGTAACCTTTTTCCTAGCTGCTCGTGGGAACAACAATGACAACATCAAACATAGTTGTAGTAAGTGCGGTTCAAAACAATCGAACGCGCAGGGCTCCCGACAGTGGGTCGGACAACAATGCCGACTATCCTATAGTTGGGGGAGCCAATCAAGACGAGGTCAATGCGATTGACCGGC
>CAKNWT010078297.1:0-17359 GCA_932066315.1 Andricus coriarius | reverse complement strand
TAGCATTTCACCATTGCTATTTCTCATGCTGACCAACTCTGAACTTTTACCTCCCTTCATATTGATCAACGCCCATTTATAAAATGGTTTCTTGCTTCCTCGAAACTCGTTTTATATTTTACTCTCTTCTTCTGTTTTGATTTTATCTTTACTTTCCTTGACTAGTAGTTTTACTTTCCTATTTTTGTGTCTGTGATAATTTTCAGGTTTTTCAACCGCAGTACCACACACTTCAGTCGCACTCTTAACATTAACATCCCGGATCATAGTCGATGCGCCCTCTACAACTTTCTTGTTTTTTAGCGCCTTCCAAGTTGCCTCATCTATACGTTCGTTTATCCTATTTTGAAAATCTATTCGTACTTCCAGTTTCTGTAGATTCTCAATCTTGATTCGCGTTTGTTAAATTTTTTTGTTTTCTTTCTTCTTCAATCCTGACCTAAGCTTATTTTGGAGACTAGAAGCTAATGATCAGTATTGTATTCAGAACCCTTTATGAACCTGGTATCTTTCATTACCTATCTGAGTCTTTCATCCGCAACAACGAAGTCAATTATACTGTGGCTATCTTCTCTAAACCAGGTGTACATGCGGATCATTTTATGCCTGATCCAAGTATTTGTAATAAATAAGCCCTTTTCTAAGCATAAGCTGACTAATCTTTTTCCGTAATCGTTTCATGCTGGATCCCCAAAATTACCTAGCACCCTTTCTGTATCCTGACGTTGATAAATAATCATCTGATTCCTACTTTCATTTTAACCCTCAAGAATCTATAAGATACAAGTCTATTATCCCTGAGATGCTGAATTGCTATCTTATTCATAATCAAACCTACCCCTTGACTACCACGTAATTCATTATCTACTCCTGACCATAATTCAAGTCCGCCTTTCAATTCCTCATTTTCTATCTTTCTAATGTCGCATCCCTTTTGCTTTGTTTCAGGTACACATAAAATATCTAGCTTTCTTGCGTGCATAGTTTATCGTAACTCTCTTTCCCTAAGATCATTCACCCCTCTAGCATTCCAAACACCCAGTCTCCATTCATCGCCTGAAACTTTACCTTTACCTTTACCGGGTACATGCCTTTCGTCAATCCAAGTTTCAGTCCATTCCGAGGCTATTTTATTGTATGTATTATTCATTGTTTAAAGTGTACGCCCAACTACCACCTTTAGGCGAGAAATTTATTTGCGAGTCGAAATCGTATCCAAATTAAGTAGTTAGTCATCGTAGGGTTAATAAAGGGGGAGTGAGGGGACAGAACTGGAACCAAGTGAGTCATAGTTGGTTGGTGTTGTATACTGTTACAACTTTGTATGAAAATTAATTAAATTGTCTGTATGCGGAAACATAATTTAAAAATAATCACACATTAGAATTTATATTTTTTGTCTTTCACATTAAGTAAGATACGATCGTGTAAGATACGACCGTGTTCTTCTAGAGTAAGAGACTAACTGATTTTAAAGAAAAAAGCTTGACAAGTATGAGATTAAATGTGGGCGTCAGCATAAATAAGGTCCTTATGGTCGGTATGAAGTTACGTATAAGTTCATATAGCCGGATAAACTACCGGCATTTTAAGCCCGAACTGCCCTGCTTAAAATACCGGTTAGATAACCTAAGAAATCGGTTAGAAACCAATTTGGTTTTTACCCGATTCTAACCGATTTCTATCCAGTCTCAGTTTAAATTTCTGGAACTTACCTGGATCCTAACCGGATTGTATCCGGGAAATGGCAACAGAAAATGTTTTGAAAATATTCTAACCCGTTCTAACCGGTTTTTATCCGGCAAATGGAACCAGAAATTAAATATTGGCAAAGACCAAAGTTCGTTTCTAAACGGTTCCTAACCGATTCCTACATGGCACTCGATACTGGAAACTTGCTAACCAGTCCTAACCGGCTTCTATCCGGCAAATTAGAACCTGATTCTAAATATTGTTAAAAACCGACATTCGTTTCTAACTGGTTCCTACCCGATTCTTACATGGTACTCAACACTAAAAACTTTCCAATTGGTCCTAACCGGTTTCTGTCCGGCATATTAGAACCTGATTAAATATTGGCAAACGCCGCAATTCATTTCTAACAAGTTCCTAACCGATTCCTATACGTCACTCGACACAGGAAACATTTTGACCGGTCCTAACCGGTTTCCATCCGATCAATGGAACGAAAAATTAAATATTGGCAAAGACCAAAGTTCGTTTGTAACTGGTTCCCAACCGATTCCTATACGGAACTCGACACGGAATACTTTCTAACTGGTCCTGACCGGTTTCTACAGGGCAAATTAGAACTTGAAATTAAATATTGGCAAACACCGAAGTTCGTTTCTAACAAGTTCTAACGTGTGTCCTCCGTCCGTCCTTCCTTCTTTCTGATATACAAAGTAGGCTTAATATAGAAGCCCCTCTATAAATGGGATTTTTTTCGTGTTGAGAACGTCGGCGCGGTGATGTAGAAAGTACAGAATTCTGCCGTGTTTTTTTGATTTGAGAGGCGTTCTGTGAAACATCTAGCCTTCCACTGGGTTTTGAACGGACTTTAGTTTCAAAAATTTTAAAGATTCCCGTTGCTGAAATTACTGTCCCATTTAAGAATTCTTGCTGGATTATATTTAATTCTCATAGAATAAGATCTGTAGAATTCACAAAAACCTAGGTCTATAATTATCACGGATTTTTCGTCATATCCGCCACATCGTAACTAATTCTATAATTCCTCAAGTACAAATTTTTTCCGTGTATAAACCGGAGGCTAAAATCGGGCACAGGCCGGTTTAGGCTGGATAAGAACAGGGTAGAAGTATTTTGTGGATCCAGTTACAAACCGGGTACAAACCGGATACGAATATTACATGATGCCAGATAGAGCCCAGTTAAGTGTCGGTTATAACCCGGAGACAAAACCCGGTCACGGCGCGGTTTGGGCCGTGTAAAACCCACTTCTAACCGGTTTCAAACCGGGTCCTATCCGACATTTTAAGCAGGGTGAACATCGAAATTTGGTAAGTGACATAAGCACACGTGTTATGCTTTTTCTTCGAACATTAAATATACCCACTTCCGGTTGCTGTCGTGACATGAGTATAGCCCCAATAGATTCAGTATAGGTCCTATAGTATCATCCCCTACTCAAACCCGAATATCACCTAAACTAGAACCGGCAGTAAAGACCTTTTTCTTGCGGACGCCCACATATACAGATATAATCATTATTTGAAAGCATAAGGAATAAAGTTCTATCGTCAAAGAAATGAGGAAGCTCATTTTTCTGTCAGGCTCAAGATGGTTACCGCCCAATATGTCGAAAGCATTTTTGTTAGAGTTCGATTTTTTTAATTGTCTGCACGGGTCTGTCCCGGTATATAACATCAGTCACGGACACATTTTTGTAATGCAGTCAAGTAATCTAATGAGAGCAATATGCCTAATTTTTACATATTGGGCGAAGCCTTGTTTTTTTACCCCACCATTTACGGACTTGGTTGCAACCAAGTGCATGATGGGGGTTATGCATTCATATTTTTTTCATACTTGTTCTCGAGTGAACCCGGTTTTCATTCTCAGTCACGCACTAAGTCAAGTGCCTGATGAAATGAGGACGTTATGAATTTTTATTATAGAAGTTGTAGGCTCTAGAAGCAACTGGAACGTATACGTCATCCACTCCTGCTCCTTCTATCCTAGAAGGTAAGCAAGAGCGGAAAATTTACGCAAGAGATTTTGTACAACACTGTTCCTTGGAGTCCGATCTTTAGCCGCGGATGACTTTACGCGGCAGACGGATAAAGGTTTGACCTCTGGATACTTTTTTAGAGCTGGTAATCTTTGTAGAATATTATAAGGAACAGTGTTGACGGACCAGATAAAGTGGTCCCAGAAGAAGAGCCTTTTGCATCCGGCTCGCCATGGACTGAGCTTGACGCTGGCTAGCCGGAATTATATTGACGATTATGAGAACTAAAAGATGGACTTTGCAGCCTTGGTACAGTCTGCTCCTCTGTTGATTTATTCAGTGACTAACATACTGGAAATGCCTACAACTGGTTCAGGACCAGTGAAGTTTTCTCATGCTGCTAGTTTTGCTAGCCCGTCCTATATCTCATTGCATTTGGTGCCGCTATATCCACGGATCTAAAGTAGAGTACACACGGTTTTCCGTCGATAGATTTTTCAGTGCCTCAAAGCACTCCCATGCTAGGAGCGACGTATTCGTTGTTCCATTCAGGGCCATTATAACATCCCTACTATCTGAGCAGATACGGATGTTTCTTTTGTTGCCATATTCCTGTGCCTTGTAGGTGCATTGGAGCACGGCCATAATCTCATATTGTAGGACTGTGGCATAGGACCCCATCGGGATAGTGAAGCCTATTCCACTCCTTCTACGATACACATCGGCTCCTGCTTTCTCATTGTTCCTGGAGCAATGTGTAAACCAGTAGTCTCCATCACTAGGCACAGCATGCGGGACGGTGGTGATGGTGAGCTGCCAGATGATCACGTAGATCTCAAAAATCAAAAAGCTGGCCAGCAAGAATATCTGCGACAAACGGTAAACAGTGGAACATCATCTGTGCCAGTCGAGGATGCTTTGACTAACGTTAGCAATTTGCAGCCATCCACCTCAACAAAAATACCATGGGAGAGCACCAACTGGAATACAACAATGAAAGAGGAATTAGTGCGTATCTACTATGAAAGCGCGTTGTTTGAAACCAAAAGCGAAAAGGGATACAATTTTAGGACGAAGTTGGCTGCAAAGTATCCTCATATACAGGAAGTTTCAGTAAGAGATCTTACCGCCAAGGTGAAGGACGTCAGGAAGAATCTCCTTATCTCAGAAGATCAAGCAATTAAGATTAAACAACAGTTTGATTTGGCGTGGAAAAACGTCGACAATGAACATCAGTTAAAGGAAGCTGCATGACACAATCAAGCAGCGGTCGGCAAAACAATACAACATAATCGTGCAATTGATGTTCGTGCGAAACTTGATGATAATCCACTACCACCACAACCTCCAGAGGCAGATGGTCTATTTTAAACAGAGGCAGATGCAGAGCTTCAGCAACCAAGAAGGTGATTAAAATGGACATACCATATGAACAGAGATGTTATGCGCCTTTATGTTTTAGCAGAGAGAAGTGGACAAAGTGTGAGGAGATAACATCATCGTCTCTTCTTACTTAGTACCCGAATAAAGTCACAGGAATAAAGGAACAGAATTTAGCAGACCAAAAAAGCCCAATATCTTTTAACAGATTTCTTTCGGCTATTGAAATAGCTGCCATCAAAATGAAAGTATAACAGCAGCCTCCTATTGATGAAATGCCTCTTGCTGGTATGAATAACGAAGACCGGATTGAATTTAAGGGCATAGGTGCTACGTATTATAAAGATCAAATACCAAATCCACTAGAACAACATTCGGAGATTAACGTTTACATTGAAGTAAACAGCAGAATCCCAGAAAAACTGCAACCCCTTAAAAGGAATTTTGGTCGTGCTTTACTACAGTTCAGAAATGTAGAACCAACATAAAAGCATTCTCTGCCAAATATGTACATCACAAAGGATCTGCGTGCACGAATAGAACACCTAAATTGCAAGATTTTACCTATGCATTTGAACGCAACGCTAACTGCGTCATAAGTGCAGACTCTTGTATATTGTGCAGCTGTGGCAGCCGTTCGAACGTTGGGTCGCATAACTAGGCCTACAAATCGAAATCCACCATGGAATATCAGGTTGGATGCGGATGTCAGCAAAGTAAGGTGCAAATTTGGTCGATTAACTCAATATAAGGAAGGAAATAGAAACACAAAGCTGATACACCATGTTACTACAATCATTCACCCTCGGTACATCGAGACATTGCCACCAGCAATATTGGATGAGATTATAGACTCCCAAAGGTAGAGACTTGCAGCTCTTACTGCTAGACTGCGTAGGTACAAGAAAAGTAATGCAAGAAGGCAACAAAATCGAACCTTTCAGGCAGATGAAAGAAGGTTCTATCGTGTTTGGGGAAAAAAACGAACAGAAGCAATTTAGTCGCTGCGTGGTTCCAACTAGAGAAAGAAAGAGGAAGCAATAACCTTGAAGTGGAGCCTGCTAACATCACAGATGACTCGCCCCACGAAACCGCTCCGACACAGGCCGTCGATCAATCTCCCTACCAATCGCCCCAGGTGAAGAGATTCATAACCCATCGTACATTACGGTTCACACATAAACACAAAAACTGGCTAATAAGCCCATATGAAGACTCTTTATCCCAACCACATACACTATGTAAAGCTCTCCACGAGGCCTCATCAGTACCCACAGTCTTTCCTTTCAGGTGTCTATCACTCCGCTGACATTCTTCATCATACATTTCTTATAAACAATTTTCCTAGATCCACACATCCCTATCCTGGCATACATCTTTTGCTACTTTTACATCCATACATTTTTTCATAGCTCTTTATATCTTTTCGCTTTAGAGCCTCATTCACACACTTCCATCATTCTTTCCCACTCTTGTCAATAAGTGTTTTTTCTACACCACATTATTTAAGAAGCCATTCGTTACTGACTTTGTCCATTAGCGCTTAACATCATATATTCCGCAAGAATTGCATGCTATTCATGTTCACTTTACTCTTGTCCTTTTCTTGGTGCGTCCAGGCCTCGCTACCATACAGTACAGTGGGTGCAAGCAAAGAATGATGTATTGCAATTTTAGCTTTATTCATCACAATTTAACTTTTAGTAATGGCTTCTACACTGCAGATAATTTTTCTATCCTCTTTTACACGCCTGGATATCTTTCCATCTATCTTTCCGTCACCAGTACATAAACTTCCAAAATACCCTTCTTCCAAACACAATCATTTTGGTTTTATTTACGTTAATCTTAAAACCCAAACTCTTTTGACCAGTATCCAGTCGGCTCAACATTATCTGCAAATCATCAACTAATTCTGCCGTAACAGCCTTATCATCTGCAAACGTTAATCCACACACCTACACCGTCCCGAGATCAACACCTTCTTCATCTAAGACAGCCATTCTTAGACATTTGTCAATGTAAATATTTAATAACGAAGAGGACATAGTACAACCTTGCCTAAGGCCGTGCCCAATTAGTGCTGTATCTATTTGAAAAAAATGGAATGTCTTCAGAACTTTTAAGAAGGAATTTTCGTCAAGTTTACTTGAAAGGGCAAATAGGCTCCCAAGGTTATTAAAGCAGCCCACAACGTAAACAATTCGTATTTTCTTATATAATACTTCAAACGATTCTTGTTTTAGCCTATAATTCTAAAAATTATTGCAAACTGCGGTGAAAAAAAGGTAAAAAAAAAATTATAGAGACGTTGAAAAACGAACCTCAGAAATGAAGAAAAACACCCTTTTAGCGACCAAAAAATAGATTTTTGAGCTTCTCATTGCTTCTAAAGCAAATTTTTCATGTATTTCGAGAAGAATAATTGTATTTATTATTTATACATTATTTGTAACACATGCACGGAATGTTCGATTTTTTAGGCATGTATAGCGTGCGGGAAGCAGCCAATTCTGAAACCGTGCAAAATAGCAGTATAAAAGGACTTGCACTCTTCGAGTAAGATCATTTTGTTAACTGCTGCGCCTGCGCTTTGCGATCCAAAATTACTTTCCAGCACGGGTAAGCTAGTGATGGGTCGCTCCTGGAAACTTTCGAAAGCACATGGGAACTACATAATTTGTCCGATGTTTTAATTTTGCAAATTAAAAAAATTCACGGTCTAAGTTATTGATAGGGCTTTAGTAGCTTCCAGAGTAGGGTGGAGTGAAAAAGATCAAATTAGTCGAATCGTTTGAGCTAAGCAAAAAAATGTTTGTGGATTGACATCCGAAAAAAGTAAACAAAAAATTTTAATCGGTTAATATCTTTTTGGATTCGAAAATTCAAACTTTTGAAAGTTCCAAACAATATTTCTATTGCTTCGAAAATTATGCCGAACTTTTTCTATGTACAGTTTTTTCTACTGAATAATTATAAAAAATTATAAATTAAAAAATTTTTTTTGCCTAATTTAATCATTTTTGAAAATAACCAAAAAACATGTTTTTTTTACTGAGTCCTATGCACACATTTTGGAAAAAGTTGAATATGTCGTTCCTAAAATTTCTTCAGATTGAATCAAAGAAACATGCTATTATTTTGTTTTTTGGAAAACAAATTTTTTAGTGATGTTTGAAGCGTTAAAAAAATTGTCAATTTTACGTTTTTTAGCGATTTTGACGACATGCTAAGACTAAAAAAATAAAAAAATAAAAAATAATAGCCTGTTCCTTTGATTCAAGCTGAAGAAATTTCAGGTTTGACATATTCAACTTTCTTTAAAATGTGTGCATAGGACTCAATACAAAAAAAAACATGTTTTGGGCCATTTTGAAAAAATTCTAAATTGAGCCAAAAATATTTTTTAAATGTTCAATGTTTAGATTGACACAAGGCATCTATAATTGTTACTGTACTGTATGAGTATCATAGATGTAGTTTCCGAGTCCGGGACCCTGGAACCATACGATTCTCTCTCACTTTTTTACCAAAATCAGTATTATTGACACCTAAAGGTAGTTTAATGCAATCTTTTCATGTGATATGAAACGCAGAATTCAAGCAGGATTCCAATATCAAAATGATGAAAGGTTAACGTATTGGCTGCATCTAGTTTTCCCGAAAAATTGACCGAACTGAAAAAGAGAATGGACTACTATCTGTCTAAAAAAGTATAGTGACCTAAATTTTTGTACAGATTATAGTGAAAATCTTAGCCGAAAAAAAATTCTAAAAATATAGGACAAAGTACATATTACAGAAGAAGGGTTTGCCTATACTCATACAGAGTTTTCAAATTTTCATTAGATTAGTAACTATTTCCTGAAGAGTGAAAGGTTAAAAAGTACCATTATCTTACGATCCTTTTAGAATACTCAACTTTGAATGGCTGTTAGTCCCTGAGAAATAAGTACAAAAAATCTGAAAAAATATAGGAATTTCTTTGATCCTTTCTGTGCAGAATAGTGAATTTTAGAGTCAGAAATAATCATTTGTTATTGAATTAATAACAAAAGAGTAGGGAGGTGTCATGGGCGTCATCTCCGAAACTAAACAACGTAGGGATATAATTCTTGAAGCAAATTGAACATTTTTGACTTCTGAAAATGATGAATGTAGTATTAGTGAGCAGAAAATTGAACTTAAATGTTTGAAAAATAATTTCCATTTCGGAAAATACAAAGGACTTTCCGATTATCGAAGCAATCGCACTCACAGCAGGAGACCTTGTCTGTGCCATTCAAAATTGAGCATTCTGAAATCATCGTAAGATAATGGTACTTTTTAAACTTTTACTTCACAGACTGATTGTGAGTCGTGATTGGACTCACTCGCAGCGATAAGTTACCATAGATTACTGATAAATGACTTTCTTCCATAAACATTCCGGAAATTTTTGGTAATTTAGAAATTGATCGGAAATATCCAGAATTTTTTGAATTTCACGGAAGTTTGTTTTTATTGTTTCTTTAAACGGAAATACCCTGAATTTTTTACCAAAATGTCTTGCGTAACAGGTGCAGATACATAGGCATTTACAATTCTTGTCAAGTTCGCAGTACTCGTGAATTTTGAAATTTTAACAATTTTGAAAGTTAAAAATTTTTAAGTCCATGCAATATGGAATCAAATTCGGGTAAATCCGTATAAAGAATCAGCTTTCGGTTGCTCCGTATATGATATGGAATTAAGTCCATTTTTATCGATTTTGACTTTTTGTAATAAAGTAACAAGCAGGCCGTTCTGCAAAATTTAACAATATAATATTATAGAACTCTATGCAATAATTTAAAAGAAATAAAGGAAAATAAAATTAGTCACTTTCTTCGATTTTCATATTATACTATACAATATATCGCTTCATTCACGAAACTTTTTGACAGTGACAGTGGCAGTTCTAATGTTTTTTAAATTGATGTACAAGACATTTTTCTTGTAGCTTAGTCCAAACGAGTATACTTATACACATATCAACAATAAATACAAAACAATCCTCTATAAGGAAGCACAGTGTTCATGGAATGATCACAATTAAAGATATATCATATAATGAACGCACCGAAACGCAGCGTTTTAGGCAAAATATTTACATGAATTTGCAGTTTTTCACATTTTTCTTTTTGTTCAATAACAGATATTCTGACGATCGCGAATTTGTATTTAATACTCTCTGAATCTAAATCGGCGGCACACTTATTTATAGCTGCCTAATCAGTGAAGTTTGGCTGATTCAGATTTGGAACGCAAATGATAGCACATGATTGCCGCGCAATATTGGTTCAGTAATTTTTGCGCATCAACTAGAAACTAGAGAACAGCTTTGAAATATTGATCAAGAGAGGACGTTCATATATATTGCAGCAACATGGTATCAATACTGCGACAATATTTTACATGGGGCGCGATTTAACTGCCTGGGAGTCTATGTGCCCTTGTATAAATTCCTGAAAATAAACCAAGAATCTTACGATAATATTTGGACAAACACCACAAAATGCTCCCATTGCAATTCCTGAAAACAAAATAAAAAATTTGTTTCTTTGGACAAAAATAAAAAAGAGGAAAGAAAAATGAGAAGGCAAACAACCAAATCCCCTTTTTTTCTCTTTTTTATTTCTTTTTTATTTTTATTACTTTGAAATCACAATAAAAAAGCATGGATAATATTCACCAACGTTTCGGTGCTCACACAACACTCTTATCAAGGTAAGAAAAATTAGAACTGGTGGGAACAGCAACGAAAATACAATGCTACCTCCTGGATACCTGAGAAACTAAGTGTGGGTCTAAAGGCAAATCCTTTTTGACAGGATTTGCCTTTAGACACAAATAGAAGTTTTTGGGTGGTGTCCCCGATGAAATCAAAGAAACTTTTTTTAGCAACCCTAATGTATTCTCTGCCTGTTGTCTGTGTTTGAAAATCCGAAAATGTACTTAAAAAGGAGAACTCAGGAAAGTCGTAAAAGAGTTAAACGAAACATCGAGAATAGGCCAGGGTCAAATAAACGGGGACAAAAGAGAAAAACATTCCAGAATCCCTAATCGGAAGTGCATAAAGTCCAACGTAATGAAACATAACCAGAGATAATTGTATTGTTTCTTATGAATCTCTCTCTCTCATTCTCAAATGTGATATGATGCGACACGCCTCCTCTATTGCTATCCGTTAATTTGTTATTATTTGTCCTTCGGTTCTCGCTCGTTAAAGCTACCACTTTATTTACTTCCAATTGCTGGAAAACACGATTCAAGAATTGACGCAAATTGTAATCTTCTTAGCGATAAACTAAACCTTCGACAGTTAGATTCAACTATATACTTGATCAATATTAGCTGACATTAACGAAGCTCTTTATATATTTTTTGGTCTTGAAAAAGATAAAGGACAAGTTCCTTGTTGATTAAATAAATTCATTTTGAATGCAAACCTTGATAATTTTCTTACTAAGATTAAAAATTATTTACTCAAAAAAATTGCACGTTATTTTTAAAACACAGAAATAGAATACAATAGAAACAAAATAACCGATAAATCTGAAAACAGTTGACAACTACATTAACACAAGGCACTTATGATTTTTACTGTACTGTACGCGTATTATAGATGTAGTTTACGAGTCCGTGACATAAGATGCTATCTCACTTTTTGACTAAAATGAGTATTATTGACACCTAAAGGCAGGTTAATGCAATCTTTTCGTGTAATATGAATCTTATTTTAAAATGGAATCTCTAAAAACGCAAGAATTATCAAATAAAATATGCACACGAAAACTTGTAAAACCACAAAACTCTATCTAGTGCCACGTTACCAGATTACAAACATGCAAATGAACAAAAATGACAATAAACGCAGAATTCAAGCAGGCTTAAAATATCAAAATGATGAAAGGTTAACGTATGCGCTGCATCTAGTTTTCCCGAAAAATTGACGGAGCTGAAAAAGAGAATGGACTACTATCTGTCTAAAAGAGTATAGTGACCTAAATTTTTCTACAGATTATAGTGAAAATCTCAGCAGGAAAAACTTCTAAAAATATAGGACAAAGTAGATGTTATAGATGAAGGTTTTGCCTATACTCATACATAGTTTAGAAATTTTCAGTAGATTAGCAATTATTTCCTGAAGAGTTAAATGTTAAAAAGTACCATTATCTTACGATCATTTCAGAATACTCAACTTTGAATGGCTGTTAGTCCCTGAAAATGAATTACAAAAATTCTGCAAAAAATATAGGAATTTCTTTGATCCTTTCTGTGCAAAATGGGAAATTTTAGAGTGAGAAATGATCATTTGTTATTAAATTAATAACAGAAGAGTAGTGAGGTGTCATGGGTGTCATCTCCGAAACTAAACAACGTAGGGATATAATTCTTGAAACAAATTGAACATTTTTGCTTCTGGAAATAGTGTATGTAGTGTCAACGAGCAAGAAGTTGCGCTTAAATATTTAAAACATTATTTCTTCTTCGGAAAATACAAAGGGCTTTCCGAGTATCCATAGAACGGCACTCACAATAGGAGTGAGTGTGACAGAAAGTCCTAGTTGTAGGAGTAACAGTAGCACTGGGAAGTTCTCCTGCTCTGAGTGCGATGGCTTCGATAATCGGAAAGCCATTTGTATTTTCCAAAAAACAAAAATTTTTTTTAAACATTTAAGCTCAACTTTTTGCTCATGAATGCTACATACACCATTTTCAGAAACCAAAAATTTGCATTGTATTCCGCGCCTCTTCCTCAAGATAAAATGTAGTACTCCCGAATTACATGCCGAGGCACCACAAATTTAAAGCCAGCCCAGAAAAAAAGAAATAATTTATATGGATTAGGGCGAATTAACATTTTTGTAATGCGCGTGAATCCCGTTTTCTGATTCGTTCAAACGCATTGAGACGCATTCAGATGAATTGAGACAGCGCGAATTGAATGGGTAATATTCACGAAACTGTACACTTTTGCAACTAAAATCATAAAATTTTTAGTTGCATTTTTTTTGCGCAGTACATTTTTTTTTACTCTAAAAGTACATTATTTACGAAAATAAGGCATTATTTTCAGTACAACCTTGTAAAAAAATGTATTATAAACACTTTTTCAAAAACTTCACATTACGGAGCTGACTATTTGTATGAATGAGTGGAGGAGTAAACTTTATATCTCCAATATTTGCTGCTTCATAATTAAATACAAAAGTTATAGGTCTGTATAAGTGACAGGAAAAGAAATTTTCGGTCTATTTAATGAATACAAAAATATAATTTATTTAAGATAAATTATATGAAACAGAACTTAAAAATTGTAATGATCAAACTGCACGTATTTTAACATTTAATGACAACTCTAGTAATTTATTTGGCCACTCAAACACAAAAAACAACATTTTTCTGAAAATTATAATACTCTTAAAGAGTTAATGAGCAGTATGGTGATTTATTTAAAGGCCTTTATTTAACCTGAAAAATGATAAATGCAATAGTTAAAACTGAACCGAGTGATTACAGAAAAGACATAATAACTTGTTTCTATTTTTTTTTCATACGAAGTTCATACTGCCGCACACCGGCAGTTTTTGTCTGGACTATAACTGTAAATAACCTCAAAACCACTGATAGACTTTATTTACTTTAAGCTATTTATTTCATTTTGGAGCTGACCGGCATTTTTGTATGGACTGTTTTGTAAACAAAACCATCACAGCTATCGAATGATTTCGAATGGGAAAAATTCCATCGAGCGTCGGTTAGATAGTTTGTGAGTCAGTCTGAAATAATGTCAGCAGATGACGTTTAAATGAAGCGCGAGATTTAAAAAACGTGAGAAAGTATGATAAACAAAATTATTTGAAATATGATGTGACAAAGTGCATCGCTTTATTTAGAAACTTTATAAGTCATTTCTGTAACATTGTAGCGCACTTAAAAATCAATTATATACTTGGATTATTCAAATAATATAGACACTGGAAGGTAACATTAACTTAGTGAAATAAATTTTATGGAATTGCGCAAAACATTTTAATTTGGGACAATTGCGGAGCTGACATTTTGGATATTTTTTACGCAATATGTATAGTGTAAATATTTATGAAAAGGTACACTTATTTCGTGGTAAAAAATTGAATAAAATTATTGTATGATAAAATATTACAAGTCTAAGACCTGGTTTGACTTTTTTCCATGTGTAAAAGCCGAAGCCGCAAAGGTGTACAGTTTCGTGAATATTACCCATATGAATGCGTGGTCAAGGTCAATTAGAAAAAAAATTAATAAAAAGTGCATGCGTCGAGACTTGAAACAGCGATCCCTCGTGTATCAGTCCAGAGTACTCGCCACTGAGCTACGAGACAAGTTACTAAACATTTACAAAAAGTTCTATTTGCCCCGCACGTTGGTTTTTCTGTTACGGATTAAATTGTATAAATCAACACTTGCTGAAATTCGCCGTGACGCATTGGGGTGAATTCAAGCGTGCATTCTACTCTCACGAATTCAGACGCATTGACCAATGTTGAAGCGTTTGCTTTCTGACGCATTGAAGTGTATTCGCTGACTTCAGACTTCTGCACCGTATTTGTACGTATAGAATGATTCAAAATTGGAATACCATCTTCACGAATTTACACGCATTGACACATAGGTCCAATGCGTCATTGTAGCAAAGCGGGAATTGCAGGGTGTCTTAGTCTTTTCAATTCAATTCGTATCAATACTTTCTTTTTTGCTGGGAGACCAAACCAGAAGAATGGAATCCAAGATTCTAAAAGTATTCAAAAAATATAAATATGGGAAACGAAAGCACAGATCAGATTCGGAAGATGAATCCGAGAAGAATAGCTAATTCAAGGAAATGAAACGGTTAAAGAAACACCTCAAAAAATTGGAAAAACAAGGCTTGAAGGGAGATTCAAGTAAATACTTTTTTCTTTAATATCGGTCATTCAATTTACTATAAAGGCGAGGGTACAATGTAAATTTCAGATTCCTGCAATCAAAAGAAAAACTTAAGCGCATTTCATGTACATATTCTTGATATCTTAGGTTCTAACCTATTGACAGCCCTTTTTGGATGTTTTATCCCACTCATTACTTCGTAGGCTCTAGCCTACTGACGTGCCACAAGCTCTAACCTGTAGGTGAGCTTTACTTTAATCATCTTGTTCGCAATTTATAGATAAAAGCTTCTTTTGCTTTTAAATTAGGAAGCTTTGATATGGACTCAGAGACCGAACGACGAAGACGTCAAAGGCGTTAAACATTCATATCGTCGACATCCATCACAATGTTCTACGTATACTCCTCCGGGGTCTCCCCCCTTACAGGATAACTTGATTAATGTGGCTCCTACTGCGCAAAACGGTTCTTCTGTAGATCAAGCGAGATATAAGGTCGATGAAAGTTCATCGGCCTCTGACCTTCAGAAAACCGTTTCGTGTGGGCTGAATTTCTGCCTGCCTAGCTTTGTTTGGCAGCACTATAGTTGATGTCAAAAATGACAAAAAACTGGATGATGATATTCAGAAATTATCCTCAACACAGACTCCCTTGCTCAGAAAGCTCAGCGAGGCTGCACGACTGTTGGCAGATTCGCAAAGAAACAAAACTGAACAAAACCCTTACTCGTCAAAATCTCATTCTCGCTACAACCAACCGTTCTCAGAAGGAAGCGTTGGAATCTTCCATAGCAGATGAATGGTTTTTCGGCCAAAAGTTAGGAGAGCGCCTTGAACGTCAAAGACAGTCGAAAGATCTGGAAAAGATCTCATGGAAAAACTCCAGGGCCCCGCTTCTACATCAACCTTTCAAGTCCAGGACGTGGGGCGGTTATCACAACAATCTTCCCAGTCAGTTTCATTCCAACAAAAGCAATTGGGGGAATCAAAAGAGAGAACAACGCAACAGCTTCCAGTCGCAAGCTACAACTCAGCAAAGAAAGACTACAAATGTAAGTGAATCAGCTGGTAGGCTGAAATTTTTCTGAGACAATTGAAAAAGTATTACCACCGATTCCAGAATTTTGAGTTGGATTCAGGGATATAAAATTCCATTCGCAAGAACTGTCTTTCAAACTTCCATTCCTAGACAGCCGTCTTGTTCGTTGAAGGAGAAATACTACATTTCAGATCAAATTCACAAATTAATACTAAAAGAAGTTATTAGTAAATGTTCCCCACTAGCAGATCAGATTTTGTCGGGCTCTAGGATTATAGAGTAGCCTGTAAGTTAGTAAGTCTAAATTGTTTTATGGGTAAATTAGATCTTAAAGACGCTTATTACATGGTTCCCATTGAGAAAAATTATCGGAAATATATAAGGTTTTCTTTTGATAGCACTCTCTTTGAATTTAACTATTTGCCATTTGGCCTGAAAACGGCTCCATATGTCTTTACAAAAATTATGAAGCCAGTCGTAGGTTATTTGAGAAATCTAGGATTTCTCTCTGTTATATATCTTAACGACATTCTGCTTTTCGGAAATACTTATTCTGAATGTTTAGATTACATTGAGGCTTCTTTAAACTTATTAACAAGTTCAGGCTTTACTGTAAATTATGAAAAATCTTATACGATTCCTTCTCAGGTTTGCGGTTTTCTTCGGTTCATTCTGAATTCTCAGAGAATGACTTTAGAGTTACCATCTGAAAAGAGAAACAGGATTCGTGATCAGATAATCACTTTACAGAAACTGAAAAATTGTAAAATTAAAAATTTTTCACAACTTATTGGCTCTTTGGTATCTTGCGGCCCAGCCATTCAGTACGGTTGGGATCATATCAAAAGTTTTTAAAGAGAAAAGTATTTAGCCTTGTTAAAGTCTAATGATAAAAAAATCTCAGCCAATTTTCTCGGTCTATCTGGGAATGGTGTGAGAAAAGCGCTTTGCATATTTTTGCTTCTTAAGATTCTTCGAAACACAACGCAGAAGCGGATTTTGAATCTAGGAGATGGGATACCGAAACGGAGTTTGAATTACCTGACTCAGCTTTTCGCAAAAATTGTAAAGAAATTCGGTAGACCGGGAATTGACTTATTTGCATCTAGAATTAATACAAAATGCAATAATTACGTTTCCTGGGCAAGACATCCTGCTTCGTTGGCAGTCGATGCCTTTACTATTGGTTGGGGTAATCTTTTCTTTTACGCCTTTCCACCTGAGTAGAAATTTCCCAAGTGAGCCTACGATTTTTGATGTTCGAAGAAAAATTAAAACTAAGTATTGGAAAATAATCTACTCATTAGTATAAGA
>CAKNWT010078285.1:0-11696 GCA_932066315.1 Andricus coriarius | reverse complement strand
GTAGGTTCGAAACCCCGTAGCGATAAAAATTTTATTTGTAATATAATTTAAAAAATGTGATATATGTATTTATTATAAGCAGGGCCATTAATATTTATAGTCAAAATACTCGCAATCAATTATTATTAATTTTTTGAATACCTTGAATCTACAAAAATCAAAGTCGGCCTCACATTGTTGTCCAAGGTTTGGCCGACTCCATACCAAATGTCGGGCCGACTTTGAAAAGTCAAAGGCGGTTGACCGTTATCATTTAGCTGGTTGGCCCGACCAGTGGCGCAAAAAGTTGGACCGACCGTCCGACGGTTGGCCCGACCGCGGGCGGACGGTAAATTTGCACCTGGGATAACACCTATATCCACAAGCTCAGGGTCCTTGGGAACGCCAAGAATCTTTCCGTTCTTCAGATGAATTTTGGCACATTTATTCAATCCAAAGTCCATACCAATCTCTCCTGTGTACTTCGCGACGATATTTAAGGCAGTTTGAAGTTTGCCTTTACCAGAGGCATATAGCTTCAGGTCATCCATATAAAATATATGAGTGACCTTATGCTCGCGCTGGTTAGTGTCGCCCCAGAGGTATCCAGAAGAATTTCGTAGTGCGAGAGATAGAGGCAGAAGTGTGATGCAAAAAAGCAAGGGGCTCATGGAATCACCCTGAAAGACGCCCCTCTGGAAGGTGACGTTGTTTGTTGTCACACGATCATTTTCAGATGAGATAGTAAATCTAGTTCTCCAAAGAGGCATCAATCTCTCTATGCATCTCACTATGTGTGGATGCACCTTCAAGCTTCCCAACCGACAGATGATAAGTCTATGAGAGGTTGAATCGAAATTTTTCCGGTAGTCAATCCAGGCCATTGACAGGGCGCGTTGATGGACTGCAGCGTCTTTGCAGATACACCTGTCTATTAGCAGGTTCTCTCGACAACCTGCTACACCTTTTTTCGAACCACGTTGTTCGTACATGTCACGCCACACAGGCTCAATTCGCCGAATAACCCTGTGGTTTGGACAGCTGTAAAGATCTTATACAGCGTGTTCAAACAAGTTATTGGCCTGTAATTCTCTGGGTTGGACAAGTTGCCATTTTTCGGTAGGACTATAGTGCGTCCTAACATCAGCCACTGCGTAATGGGCGTCTCGGACTTAAAATACGAGGTGAATTTGCGGGCCAAATGTTGGTGTGTAGAAGTATACTTCTTCCACCAGAAGCTCTTGATACAATCTGGTCCAGCACCGGAAAAGTTCTTCGTTCCTCTAAGTACTTTTTTAACCTCTTTGGCAGTGATTGATGGACATTCCTCCTCAGATTTTATAAGGTTGTCGCAGAATTCCTTGAAGCGGATGATATTGTCAGTATTTTCTTTCAACTTCAGTGGTTTCGGGATCTTGTATACCTCTCTCCAAAAAGTCTCTACCTTGTTGGGCTTGGCTGGATTTTTGACAGAAACAGGGTGATCACTGAATAGGCGAGATGGGTCAGCGAGAAACTTTTGATTCTCCCTGATCCATCTCTCCCTCTTCTGTATTCTCCTCCTTGCGTCAGATAACAGCCGTATTTTTTCAACAATATGCTCCTTGATTTTCAGCAGCTTTTACTTGTTTAATATGTGATTCAAGGTCCTCAGATCTTGGGCGAACTTTCGAACCCTTTCCATTGAACGGTCTACCAGATGTTATGTAGTCAATCACACATTGAACACGGGACGCATTCTGTCTTGCCCATCCAATCTTCTTGTTCAGTTGATGTAAGCGTATTTTGGTCTTTTGATCCATCGTCGGTTTGAGCCTTCGATTTGAATCAGCCAAAGCTCTCGCAGCACCATAAACTGAGCAATTGATGGTCCAGAGGTCTTGCGAGATTTCTCCATGAAGGGAGGTATCCATTTCAGCCAGATCTTTGGGCTTAGGAGGAACTTGCATGTTAATGTTCCTTCTTGTCCTGAAATCGTGATCATCTCGCAGAGGGTGCCTGCTTTCCGCGGTTAGTCTTAATGTCGCTTCCTCAGCTTCGGCTGCAGCTTGATCAAGCAGCGGTTGGGAAGCGCTCCGCGTACATATCCATTTTTTCAGAGTTAGGCACGCTGATCTCGCAACGATTGAATCGAAACGTACTGAAGCTCTGGGTGTTTTTGGCACCACAGAGTATGCATACGCGCCATAAAGCCTCGATGAACAGGGATAATGCTGGCATCGTAGCAGTCTAACAAGTCACCCTTGAGTTAATTCGTCTACTCAATGTGGGCGTTTCGCCGGTTCGTCGTCGTATTTCCATCTAAATTATTTTCAGCACCCCGAACTCTAGGATTACCGGCATTGTGCGCCGACCCATTGTCGGGTGCTCTGCGCGTTCGATCGTTTTGAACCGCATTTACAACTTTTTGGTGTTTTGGTGGTGTCATTTTTGTTCCCACGAGCAGCTAGGGAAAGGGTTCGTCCATTCTCGTAGAGTTTCGCATGCAAGGATAAAGCTGCGTACTCTTATAGGTCGCCCGGTATCTCAGAGTCACTGTTTAAGACACCTCACCCAGGTGCTATTCAGCTTTCGGCACGCTTGTTACGACTCCGCTTACGGGTTATTCCTTCGGGACCATCCCTGGACAATTGTCCGCGACTGCTTATTGATTATTGTAACCATATTCAGCAAAAACCATTGGTACAGGGATCCTCTATCTGCAACCCGAGGACGCGGTTGGTGGCTTTATCATAGACCCTTCAGTTCTATTCCAAAGGAATCGAAACCGAAGAAAAAAAAAGTAAATAAAAAAAATAAAAATAAAATAAAAATAAAAAATATACATATATAGGTTATATATAGGCTAATACATATAATCTATATATTATATATAATACTAGTTATTAATATTATAATATATAATATAGTATAGTATAGTATATAGTTGGAACTGCTTCTCGTGGACTTGTCTCTTGATTTCGAACGACTTTCCCTGGATTTAGGAAGCCTCCTTGTTCACCTGCCTTTCGATTTTGAACGTCTTTCCTGGCTGTTAGAACTCCTGCCCGTGGACTTGCCTCTTTATTTCGAAAAACTTTCCCTGGATTTAGTAGGCCTTTCCGTTAACCTGCCTCTTGATTTCGAACGCTTTTCCTTCCTGTTAGAACTTTTTCTCGTGGACTTGTCTCTTGATTTTGAAACTTTCTGTTTCCGAATAAGTTTCCTTGGACGTAGAACGCTTTCCTGTAGACCTTTCTTTTGATTTTAAATATCTTTCGGCGGACCTTGAGCTGCTTGATCTTGAACTAATTTCCCTGGACCTTTGGATACTTTTAATTATTCTACACCTGTCTCTGGACTTCGAGAGTCGGCCGTTTTATTTTGAAGGGTTGTCCTTTGACTTTAAGCTGAACTTCAATTTCCTCTCTCTTGACCTCGAGTGTCTTTCCTTTGGCCTCCTATCCTTCAGTTTTACAAGGCATATTGAATCTGGAGAAGTACCTACAACTATATAATTTTGAACGTATGCAATTTGATACGGTTCAATCAAACGCTGGAATTAATGAGATAGAGGATGACAAACAGTTTTTGCTTTGAAAAGCCAAAGAGGCCGACCAGGCTACATGAGCGGAATTGATGTAGAATGGGCTGAGAAGGATGATTCACTGGAGAAAAGATTGGAAAGTGAACACTTGAGGAAAGAACCTTCTCTCCAGGATATGCCACAAATGGGTAAGAACTTGAAATAATGAAAATTATATGAACAAGAGAGATCTAAGAGGTCCATCTGATCCAAAAAAGAGAGCGAGAGACTTTATTATGACTTCGAAACTGGCCTCAGCATTTGACAAATGTAACGTAAGTGACAGAAATTCAGTGCATATTTTAATGGAAACTGATGAAGCATTAGGTCATAATACCAATAATCTCGTTATAAATCGATCGTCGATTCAGCAAAGTCGTCAAATTTGGCGTGAAAAATACGCTTAAAAAAATTCAAGCTGAATTTCCAGTTTCTGAATTCGAAGCGTGTGTTGTCCACTGGGATGGAAAATTGCTTCTCGACTTGACGGGAAACGAAAATTTTGATAGATCAGCCATTGTAGTAACAAGCTGATTAAGCTATTGCTGTATATGAATCACGTGAAGAATGGACTCTTACAATGATGTAGGTCTTTGCTGTGAACTTTTGTATTTGATTTGCAGACACCACATTCACGAGATTAGATTAAGATGTGCGTTTGAAGAAAAGTTCGGAGCGACATCGGGACCCTCAGTACCAGTATTCAGGGTTCCTCAAAATGCATGGCCCGAAATTAATGTCCTATATTACCAGCCTGGATTAAAGGATGAAACAGTTGAAACAGTATTGAAAGACGTTTCAGGAAGTATCACGGATTTTGCAATGAAGTGATTACAAAACCCTCAATGCATGGAAGATTATAGGGAACTACTCGAGCTAGTTGTTATTTTTCTTGCTGGTACTCCACCGCGTGGATGGAATTTCCGATCATCAATTAACGATGACAACATTTTATAAAAACCCTTGCCCAGATGTTTGCATCTTTATCGTAAGATTATACGTTGACATTTCCCATGCAGCAGTCAACGAGTTTTGGGGTCACTTATGGTATTTGACACCAGAAACCGCAGCACTGATATTCTTCGATTCAAAAGTACCCCTGGCATCGAAAGTGAAAATGGTTAAGGCTCTTGAATCTTCTGACATTTCCTATGATGATAAAAAACTGCTGATTATTGATCCGAAGGATGTTCCGAATTTCGTTCAGAAAGGGATTGAAGACTTCATTACAGTTATGTCGGGAAAAGTGTTCGAGCGATTAAATATACACTCGAACTCCAAAGATACGAGCACTCCACAGATACGAGCGTCCCGACTCCAAAGGTTCGAGCGAAATTTTTTCCCCTGTACCCCGACCCTATTCGAGAGTGATGCGCACGCGAATAAACGTCGAATTCTCGATGTTTGTTCACTGCGAATTGCATACGCGCGCATGCCCCCGAAATCTAAACGTCGCAGGAGTGGGAGCCTCTTTCACGCTCGTATCTTTGGATTTTTCCGATTCCAGAGATTCTCGTGTCTTTGGAGTTCGAGTGTATCAGTGTCTTTTCTCCATACGCCTTTAGTGGAATTGGAAATCAACGAAGAATTCTAAAATAATTCAAAAGCTGAAACACCTGAAGGTCATGAATGATACTGCAGAAAGAAGCGTTAAATTAATGACTGATTACAATTCAGTAATTACGAGGAACGAAGAACAAAAGCGCATTATTTGAATAATTTTAATATAATTTTAACAAATTATTGTATTGTTATCATTGATTAAATAACTCATAAAGTCTAGAAAATAGGTTCATTTCGCGAGTTAACTGACAAAAAAAAAATTTCTAAACAAATAAAAATTTTTTAAGCAATTTAATATTAGTTGACAAATGACTGGGTATTCTTAAATTAACTAATTACCATTTTTTTTTAACTTTTGAAAAGCGCCGATAAACCACAATATTTTGTAAAATTCGAATTTGTCACTTATGGGGTTTTCTTTCGGGACCCATGAGAGTGGCTTACAATTATTCACCCTCAAAATTTATGATTGATTCTTCTTCTCTGACGAATTCTGAACAATGTACTCAATCACGAAATTATTAGTAAAATATTATCGTGTTTAAATATTAGATTTACAAAAAGGTGACTTTTTCTATGTTAAATAATTACCAGTGAAATTTCACAGATTTTATCAGTGAAAATTGAGCCACAAAGGTTGGTAGAAAATTAATAACTGGATTAGTTGAGATATTAGTCCATTCAATAGTGGAAATAAACTTATTGTTTGACGTAAATTAATAAATTTGCTTAGGACTGTATATCATGATTCAAAAATATTAAAAACACGAAAGACGTGAAAAATATAAAAAGTTTAATAAAACGGCGCTATGATACATACAATTTTTATCTCTATTGAAACAACAAGAATTTTTTACTCTCCTTGAATTACAATGGATCAATGCTTGAAGTTAATTATACATATTCAGGGTTGTCATGCCCCCATACGCTATTTTAACCCCTATAAGTCTGTTTTACACGGTCCCAAAAATAACCCATAAGGGGAAAAACAGTTTTGCGAGTTTTTGGCGCTACTTAGGATTTGTTTTCAATTTTTTAATGTACATTGTTCCAAAAAAATAGTTAAAGCCATAACCAAAACAAATTAATTTTAAATCAAGCAGTTGAACTTGTAAACAAAAAAGATGACGTTTCTACCAAAATCGTTCAATTTTAAAACAAAGAGATACATTTTTAACTAAAATGATGAATACTCAGCAAAAAAAAAATGATTTTTCACCCGGAGCTCAAAATTCATCTAAGCAGTTGAATTTTCAGCAATTTCAAAAGTTATCGTGCTCACAGTGCTCACATTCCTAAGAACCTGTTTTTCGGTTTCAGAGGGTCTCAAAATGTGGATATTTGCCAAAAAAGGAGGGGAGGGGAGGGGAGGGAGTAAAAATGTTCACAAATCTAATACCTTCTTTCATAAGAACGTAAAAAATTGCATGACACTTTTTGCCTACGTTTTTCAAAACTCATGTTACTCTTGACACAATTTTGAATTTCTTAAATGAGTGTCATTCCAACCTCGACATTCATCTGATATTTTCCCGTGGCGCTATTTGCTCTTTCTTGGAAACGCATTTCGTAAATTTAGCTTATTTTTTTGGGTCACTAATACACTTTTACGAAAAACAATATTGTCGGAAAGTAGCCTTTCCAAAGTCACAGAGTTCGCGATATATTTTTTTTTACCAGAAATAGTTACACCTGTGCTTGTCTACAATGCGGGTTATTATTGGCACCGCTTTCCTGACCATAGCGGTTTTACTTAATTCTATTGGTAAGTGAAAAATTCAAAAATTTCATTAGGAAATAATTTTTGGTTAAAAATTAAGCTACTGTGGTAGAAAATTCAGCTTTTTGTTTAAAATTAACTTTTGCTGTTTATAAATCATGTATTTTGTGAAAATTCGACTTTGTTGTAGAAAATTTAACTATTTTTAAAATTCAACTGCTCGGTTAAAAATTCATGTTTTTTCTTAAAATTCGTCTTTGATGGTAGAAAATTTATCTTCTCGGTTGAAAATTTAATTATTTGGTTAGAAATTACACAATTTAAATTAATTCTTTGTTGCAAATTCAACTATTGAAACAAAATTTACGTTTGTTCTTAAAAATTGGTGTATTTTGTTGAAAATTCGTCTTGATTGGTAGAAAATTAATCTTCTTGGATGAAAATTTAATTATTTGATCAAAAATTCAACAGTTTGGTGGAAAATTTATTCTTTGTAGAAAATTTGATTGTCTTATAGAAAATTTCACTGTTTTAAAAATTCAACTACATGGTTGGAAATTCATGTATTTTTTTTGAAAATTCGTCTTTGTCGGTTTCACAATTCGTGGAAAAATGTATTCTTTCTTGAAAATTCAACTATTGGGCAGAAAATGTACTCTTTTTGTGAAAAATGCATGTAGTTTGTCGAAAATTCATGTATTTTGTGAAAATTCGAGTTTTTTGTAGAAAATTTACCTATTTTGAAAATTCAACTACTTGCTTTCGAAATTCATGATTTTTGTTGAAAAATCGTCTTTCTCTGCAGAAAATTAATCTTCCCGATTGATAATTTAATTATATGGTCAGAAATTCAAACATTTGTTAAAAAATGTATTCTTTGTTGAAATTTTAACTATTAAGCAGAAAATTTACTTTGTTTTTCAAAGGTTTTATATTATCTTGAAAATTCACCTTTGTTGAAAGAATATTAATATTCTCGGATGAAAATTTAAGTATTTGGTTGAATATTCAACAATTTGGTAAAAATTTTATTTTTTGTTGACCATTTGACCTTTGTTTTAGGAAATCGAACTATAGTGATAATTCAACTATTTGGTTGGAAATTCATGTTTTGTTGAAAATTCGTCTTTGTTGGTAGAAGATTAATCTTCTTGGGTGAAAATTCCACTTTCTTGTAGAAAATTTAACTTTATTTAAAATTCATCTACTTAGTTAGAAATTCAAGTATTTTGTTGCAAATTCGTCTTTCTCGGTTGAAAATTCAAGGTGAACTTCTTTGTTAAAATGTATTTTTTTTAATCGAGATGCATAATTTTAGTTGAAAATAAATTTCCTTGGGTGGAAATGGAACCATTTCTTTTTAATTGCCACTTCTTGGTTGAAAATTAGTCATGTAAGGTTGAGAATTCAATAATTTTCTTGAAAATTTATCTGTTTTGGTGAAATTCAACTGTTTTTTAATCGAAATTAAATTTTTGTTTGTTTTAAATGTCTACTATTACTTTATTCGATGAAAATTTGATAGAAAACTCAACTTTGTCAACAAAAAACTTCAACGATTGGGTTAGAAATTTAACCCTTCTTTGACAAATTTAATTATTTGGTTAAAATGTAATCTTTTATGATCGAAAATTAAACTGTTTACTCAAAAAAAGATTTCTTTCGTACTGAAAATTCATATTTTATGGTGGGAAAGTCATCTTATTAGGTTAAAATAAATTTTGAATGTCAATCTGAAATGTTATTGTGTTAATATGTTTATAAAAGATTCTATGTTAAAAATTTTACGAAAAAAATCATGGAATTTTGAAAATTAAGTTTTTTAACCACCCTGAATCATAGCCATATAGAGCGTATTACCTTATATTTATTATCTTTTTACGCAATTCCTTTAATGAGAATTATAACTCACCAGTTCATATTTCTTTTTGCAGAATTAAGTTCACAGGGAAATCCGCCACCACCTTCAACTAATTACGTTGGAGAAAATGGACTCAATCAACTAGCAAGCCCTCTACCTATTGCTAATTCAGTCAGAAGAAATTATATTTATAATAAACCAAACTCCAGGGTCCCAATCAGGCGTGCAGCCAGGCAGAATTTAGCAAATGAGCAGAAATTGTCCATTGAGAAGAACTTAAGCGGTGTGCAGATGACAAAGGGGCCAAGCAAATACAGGAATACCATAGTGCGTAATAAGGTAGTTGATCAGATGATAAGCGCTGGACCAGCAGCCGCTCATCCAGCAGCCGCTTATCCAGCAGCCGCTTATCCAGCAGCCGCTTATCCAGTAGCCGCTTATCCAGTAGCCGCTTATCCGGCAGCCTCTCAGCAGCTAGGCGGTCAGCACGAAGCTGCTCAGCCCCTACTAAATCAGCAAGCAGCGTTTCAGCACCCACCAAATCCGCAAGCAAGCAAACGGTCACGTGATACGCTGGATTTGACATTGGGAACACCAGCCAAACGAAGTAAGCATACACCCGGTGAGCACAGTGATATGCTGGATTTGACATTGGCACCGCCAGGCCAACGATATTCACGGTAACTTTATTATACAATGTCGCTTGCGAACAGAAGTCGAATAAAAGTGTTGAAAGCCAATAAAAATTACATTAAAAACTTTTCTTACATTTCTACTGAACCCTCCTCACAATTTCTGTCTCCATTATCACCTAGCCACCTGTTTCCCTTTTTGATAGAAAATGTTATCTGCCCTAATCAATTAAAAAATAATTAGTCAAAGAAGGCGCAATGAGCCTACAAAAAATGGTTTCGTAGACTATTGAGAGGTTAATTTATTTGTTTAAATCCCCCCTCACCCCTATCACTCTTCCCTTGTTCTATCATATCCCGCCCTACCCCAATCCGACCTTATTGGACCATGTCTTATTATCTCCTCTGCTCGACTCTCCAACCCCTCCACCTAATTTCCCCTACCCGCTTTCATCCTTGTTTACGTCTCACTCCACCACTTCCATTGCTTCCCCTCCACTGCTCTCCTTTCCATCACCCCCTTACTTCACACCCTTACTACCACACCCATACAAATCAAATCTTCTTGAAAAGAATTTGATATTGATATTCAATCGATACGTCAGCCTAAAAATGAAACTCACGTATTAAAATAGGTGAAGAAATATTGAGTTTAGAGACTATGAACAGTAAATTTCTGGTTTTGATCCCTAGGGCAGAGTGAAAATGCTAAATTCAATCGAACCTTTTCTTCCCAGTGACAAAATTTTTGAGTTGGCAATCAAAACATAATTTTGAATATAATTAATATCATTTGCTCGGATTTTGGATTTCACAATTTAAACAAAAACCGTATTGGTGAGAAAATTCAACTTGATTAGTATCTCTCTGTCAATCTAAATTCCAGTTCATCTTTTTGAATCTCCATTTCTCTATCTGATCGCATCCTACATTTATAAACGTCTATGCTTTTCTATCGCTTTTCACGTTAATATTTTCTTTGATTCATGAATAAGCGATTCCCCGGCCGGTTAAAAATTTAAAAACTCTTAAAAATACTATCCCAGACGTCAGAAGGTGCCTGAGGACTAGTATAATTATAATTTTAGAGAATAATTGGCTGATTCGCTTGTTTTTCCATTTTGTTGTATAATATATGTAACTCCTGGGAGCTCTAACATCATCTGGACTCATTTGATGACATCAATGACTGAAGAATATCAACCAGCTCATAATTCTGTTAGAGTTGCGACAGGAATCATTAAAATCCTTGCGCCCTTTCCCAAATAAAAAGGCTGCCAACATCTTTAAAGAAAGAACTTCGATGAGAAATACGTTGGAATAATTCTTGTTCCTAGACTGCTCAAGAGATGCTTCAGGAACATCCTCGAGACCTCTCCACCTGATTTTAAATCCAGTTTAGATCTCAAATTTGCAAAAGTTTCCTTCGTATATTGCATCCGTTAGGAGAGGATCCATGCGACTTAGGCTCGGGCATGAAATTTGTCTTATATTTGTCACCAGGGTAAATCCTAAAGATGTGAAGGTGATTTGTCTGGAAGCTAGATCAAGTTCGAGTATATTTCTGGAGATGAAGGAGGTTAATGTAACATCATCTGGACTCCTGTGACGACTAATAATTCAAAGCCTCGCGCCCTTTCCCAAAGAAAAAGGCTGACAACATCATTAAAGAACGAACTTCAATGAAGAATACACTGGAATAATCCTTGTTCCTAGACTGCTCAAGAAAGGCTTCATGAACATCTGCGAGACCTCTTCGTCGTGTTTGAAATCCAGTTTAGATCTTATTTCTGAAAAATTTTCGTTCGTAAATTGCATCCGTTAAGAGGGGTTCCATGCAGCTCAGGCTCGGACATAAAACTTGGCTTGTATTTGGCACCAGGGTAAATCCTAAAGATGTGAAGGTCATTTGTCTGGAAGCTAGCTCAAGTTCTAGTATATTCCTGGAGATGCAGGAGGCTAATGGAACATCATCTGGACTCCTGTGACGACATCAATAACTCTGAAGAATATCGATGAGTATAAACCAGCTCATCATTCTGTTCGAGTTGTGACAGGAATGATTCAAATCCTCGCGCCCTTTCCCAAAGAAAAAGGCTGCCAACATTTTTAAGAACGAACTTCGATAAGAAATACGTTTGAATAATTCTTGTTCCTGGACTGCTCAACAGAGGCTTCGGGAACATCTTCGAGACCTTTCCACCTGGTTTTAAATCGAGTTTAGATCTCAAATTAGCAAAAGTTTCCTTCCTATATTGTATCCGTTAGGAGGGGATCCATGCAGCTTAGGCTCGGGCATTACATTTGTCTTGTATTTGTCGCCAGGGTAAATCCTAAAGATGTGAAGGCAATTTTTTCTGGAAGCTAGATCAAGTT
>CAKNWT010078277.1:0-11617 GCA_932066315.1 Andricus coriarius | reverse complement strand
AAAAAAAAAAACGAATTTCCAACAAAATAATCCAATTTTTTAACAGCGAGATGAATTTTTCACTCAAATGTTGAATCTTCAACAAAAAGAAATGATGTTAATATTATATATAATAATTATTATTATTTAAAAAAAATAGTTGACGTTTCAACAAAAAAAGATTTCAATTTCCAATAAAAAACAGTGACATTTTTAACAAAAAAAAAAGATTAATTTTTTATCAAAAAATTAACTTTAAACAAAGTAGTTCAACTGTCAAGCAAGTATTAGAATTTGCAATCAAACCTATAAATCCTAAACAGAAAATGTAATAGTTGATATTTCAACCAAAAAATATACATTTTCAACTAATTCGTTAAATTTGTAAGAAAAGCGATGAATTTTGCACTAAAATAATTAATCGTAAAAGAAAAAATTGTTTAAAAAATTGGATCAACTTTCAACAATGTATTTTAATTTTTAACCAAAAAAAAGATAAATTATTATCAACTATGTAGTAGTTGATATTTCAGCAACAAATTTTAATTATTAATAAAAAAAAGTTGAATACAACAAAAAAAACGAATTTTCAATAAATTAGTTGAATCCTCAACCAAAATGGTGTACTTTTTAACCAAAAAGTTGCATTTTTAACCAAGAAAGATTAATTTTCTACAAAAATAGTTGAATTATCAACAACAAAATTTAATTTTCGACCAAAAAGTTTCACTTTTAACAGAATAGTTTGATTTTCAACACAAAAATTACATTTTATATAAAATAGAAAATAAAGGAAGAATTTTTAACAAGAAAGTTAATTTTTAATCAAGACAAATGAATTATTAATGAAATAGTTTAATTTTCAATCAAAAAAGATAATAATTACTCAACTAAAAGAGATAAATATCCAACAAAAACTGGAATTGTTAAATTTTTTCCTTGAAAAACTAATTTTTAACGAGAACAAAAAAACGAATTTTCAAGCTGTTAATTTTAACTACAAAAGAAAACAAATTTTAATAAAATTGTTGAATTTTCAACAAAACAATTGAATTTTCGACCAAAAAGTTTCACTTTTCACAGAATAGTTTAATTTTCAACAAAAAATTACATTTTAAATCAAAGAGTAGAAAATGAAAGATGAATTCCTAACAATAAAGTTAATTTTGAATCAAGACAAATAAATTTTCAATTAAATAGTTTAATTTTTAAGTAAAAAGATAATAATTGCTCAACTAAAAGAGATAAATTCCCAACAAAAACTGGAATTGTTAAAATTTGTCTTTGAAAAACTAATTTTTAACAAAAAAAAAACAAACGAATTTTCAAGCTGTTAAATTCAAATAAAAAAAGAAGAATTTTTAATAAAATAGATGAATCCTTAAATAAAATGATAAATCTTCAACAAACAGGGTTAATTTCCTATTCAAATAGATGCATTTTCAAGAAAATGCATGAATTTTGTAACAAATAGTTGAATTTTTGAATTATAAAGGAAACATTTTCAACCAAAAATGGTATAACTACATTTTCAATTTAAAAAATTAATTTTACACACAAAAAACGAATTGAAAAGAAAATAGTTAAATTTTCAAATAAATAGTATAATTTCCAATCAAATAGTTTTTTTCATCTCAGTAGTTCTATTTTCGACCAAAACTATGATTTTTTAACAAAAAAGTTAATTTACAACCAAATACTTGAATTTTCTACTAAAAACATTAATCTTCAACCAAAAAAATAATAATTTTGTATGAAGTATTTCAAGTTTAAACCAAGTATTTGATTTTCCAATCAAAAAGAATTAACTTGTAACAAAAAATATTTGGATTTTCTTATTTAGAAGTTTTTTGAAAATATGCAAAAAAAAGAGAAATTCTTTTAAAATGGGGAAAAGAGGCGAATAGGGGAAAAGTTGTAAAGTCTGAACGAACTATAGAAAACAATAATGTACTAATACAGCTTTTGAAACAAATGTTCTATTTTCACTTCAAATTACACATTTTCCAAAGATTTAATTAGTCTCAGATTTATTATAGCCTTAAAAGAAAAAAGTTTCCTTCACCAAAATTGTGCTATTTTAAAACATCGCAAAGTACTAAGAAAATCAGCAACTGAATTTCTGTAAAGTTTACAACTCCCGCTTAAAAAGTCAAACAAACAAAAAAAAAAAGTTTTGAACGAAGGCGTAAGTTCCTGGGAGATTAAGAAGCTGCAGGATTATCCTCCACCTTCGTTCGATTCGGTAAGAAGCTCGAAAGGATCTTGTTACCATCCACAACTTTTTACTTACCACCAGCTCGGAAAGTGGGAAAGCAAAAAGAAAAACACGTACGAAATCCGCGATTCCCAGTTGACCGCTACCTTTAACCTACAATTTACACCATGCATGGCCGCAGTCGACGAAGAGGTCAATAATGCTATTTTTTTTAAAGTGAAACTTTTTTTGAGAGGGGAGTGAATTGAAAAAAACGACCGTACGCCCGAACGGAAGTATCTGTCTCTCTCTTACGGACTGTCTATACCTTTTCTCTGTAATCGCGCTTCCCTTTTGTGCGATATCCCCACTACTGCCACGCTAAGTAAACATGTATACCCCCCCCCCCCTATATCTCTACACTCTCTTAACGTGCGATCTCCTCAAAACTCATGATGATTCCTCACGAAAAATTTCAAAGTTAATCCATCAAAGTTGTACATCCACCGTGTGACCCCACTGCCACACACTAGTTTTTTGTTGTTCCCGAAATTTTAACTAGCATAGGATTCAATAAAATCAAAAATGTAGCAGAAATATATGTTCCTATTTGTTAATTCGGCCATAGAATTCAGAAAATATAATTTCTTTGGGGTATTATAAAGATAATAATATTTTTAAACAAATGAAAATTGTTTCAGCAATTCGTAGTAGGTTAAGAAATCTAAAAATTAGTGGAAAGTAATGGAACTTATTGAAAAAGGCAAAGAAAAAACGTTTCTCTAGCTTTTTTCTGTCAAAAGTTGCATTTAAACTATTATAAATTGTTTAAACAATAAATAGACAACCTATATGAAATACTTTACTGCTCACATTCACAAATTAGGCCAAAGCATTAAGAAAATACCATTTATTCGTGATATTATAAAATGATAAATCGTTTACACCAATAAAGATTGTTTAAACAAATAAAGATATTTTAAACCATAAGATGAAAAAGTAATATTTAGGCAAAGCTTTTAAGCTTGTTAAAAAATTAGCAAAAAAGTACAATTTACTAGCTTGTTCGGTTAAAAAGTTGGATTTAAACAAAAATAAATTGTTTAAGAAATAAAAAAATAATTTAAATTCAAAAATTCATTCTTTAAGTTCACTAGGCAGACAATAGTATTAATAAAATATCCTTATTTCACAATATTCTATGGAAATAAAATTGTTTAAGTGAACAAAACTTGTTTTAAGAATTAAAAACTAATTAGCAAATGCTTAAAATCGTGTAATTTATTCATTTATTCCGATCTATGAAAAAAATGAAAAAACTAATAATTAAGTTCATGTTTTAGACTTCACACTCTTGTCCCTATTCCCCTTTTTTCAAAAATACTTCTCTTTCCTCCTATTTTCAAAAAACTTCGTCTTTTGTTGAAAACGCAACTAATTTGTTAAAAGTTCATATATAAAAAAAAAATTAAATACTTGATTGAAGGTCGAACTTTATTAAAAATTCGTATTTTTGGTTAAAGATTCATGCATTTGTTTGAAAATTGAACTATTCCATTTTTAGAAAATTATCTTTGAGGATAAAAAATAATCTTTTGGGTTAAATCTTGAACTCTTTTGTTGAAAATCGTTTTTTTAAAGATTCATAACTTTAGATTAAAAGTTATAATATTTGGTTGAAAATTCGATTCTTTTTTGGTTAGAAATAAATTTTTTTAATTGAAAATGTAACTATTTCATTCTTGGTTTAAAACATCGATTTTTAATTAAAAATGTATCTTTGCTAGTTTTAAATTGAACTATTTGGCTGAACATTTTTGTAATTTGTTGAAAATTCGTCTTTTTAGGTTAAAAAGTGAATTTCTTTATTCACAGTTAAACTACTATTTTGTAAAATATTCATCATTTTGGTTGAAAATTCAAGTACTTGGTTGAAAGTTGTACTTCTTTGTTAAAAATTTATTTTTTTGAAGATTCATCTCTTTGGTAGAAAATTTAACTTTTTAGTTAAAATTTGTGTTCTTATTTTGTTTAAAATTTCTTTTTTTATCTGAAAATTCCACTATTCCATTTTTGGTTGAAAATGTATTCTTTATAAGTTGATAAATTAACTACTTGATAGGAAACTGTTTTATTTTTTCAGAATTTGTCTTTTTTGGTTGAAAAATCAACAACATGGTTTAAAGTTAAACCACTTTTCAAAATTTATCTTTTTCGGTTGAAGATTGAACTGTTTTGTAGAAATGTTGTCTTGTTGGCTTAAAAATTCAACAATTTAGTAGGAAATTAAACTATTTAGTTGAAAATGAACTTATTTGTTAAAAATTAATATTTTTGATTGGATATTCAAGTATTTGCTTAAAAATTAAACAATCTTTTTCAAAACTAACTATTTGGTAGAAAACTAACTTTTTTGTTGAAAATTCGTCTTTTTTGGTTGAAAAGTGAATTTCCTTATTCACAGTTAAACTATAATTTGGTAAAAAATTCGTTTTTTTTTTTGAAAATTCAAGTACTTGGTTGAAAGTTGTACTTCTTTTTCACAAACTCATTTTTTTTAAGATTCATCTCTTTGGTTGAAAATTTAACTTTTTTGTTTAAAATTTGTATTTTCATTTTGTTTACAATTTTTTTTTAATCTGAAAATTCAAATATTCCATTTTTGGTTGTAAATTTATTCTTCATAAGTTGATAAATTAGCTACTTGATAGAAAACTCTGGTATTTTGTTCAAAATTTGTATTTTTTGGTTGAAAAATTAACTACATGGTTTAAAGTTAAACTACTTTTTAAAAATTCCTCTTTTTTTTTGGTCAAGCTTAAAAATTCAACAATTTGGTAGACAATTAAACTATTTAGTTGAAAATGAACTTTTTTGTTAAAAAATAATTTTTTTTTTTGAAAATTCAAGCATTTACTTAAAAATAAATCAATTTTTCTGAAAACTTAACTATTTGGTAGAAAACTAACTTTTTTGTTGAAATATCGTCTTTTTTCGTAGAACGTTAACCTTCTTTGTGGCATTCATCTTTTTGGTTAAAAATGTAAATATTTTAATAAAAATTCATCTTTTTTTATTGAAAATTCAACTACTTCGTTGAAAGTTCCACTACTTTTTTAAAAACTCTTTTTTCAATAATCATCTTTTTGGTTAAAAATTTACGTTTTTGTTGAAAATTTGTGTTTTTATTTTGTTTAAAAATTAATTTTTGTAGCTGAAACTTAAAGTATTTCATTATTTGTTGAAAATTTGTTCTTTTTAATTGAAAAATCAACAATTCGAGACAAAATTAATGTATTTTGTTGAAAATTTGTCTTTTTGGTTTTTGTAAAATCAATCTTGTTTGTTAAAAATTCATCTTAATGATTGAGGATTCAACAATTTGGTGGAAAATTTAATTTCGTTATATAAAAACTTATTTGTTAAGAAATTCGACCATTTGGTCGAAATTGCATAATTGTACGTTGGAAATTTAACTGTTTTAATGAAGTCATCTCTTTTGGTCGAAAATTTAACTGTTTTCTTAAAAATTTGTCTTTTGGCTTGAAAATTTGACTATTTGATTAAAAGTTCAACTATTTAGTTGAAATTTCTGCCTTTTTTTTAAAGTTAAACTGCTTTTTTTTAATACCATTGTTTGATTAAGAATAGTATTTTTTGTGTTGAAAATTCTTCTTTTTTTGTGTTGAAAAATTCATCTCTTTTTGTAGAAAATCTTGTTTGATTGAAAATTCCATTATTTTCTTGAAAATTTAATATATTTGGACTTGAAGTCTTAGAAATTTAAATTTTTATCACAGAATTTATAAAAAAAATTAATTAGAAATTCAATAAATAATGAATAATAATAAATCAATACTTAATTTTAAAATTTTAAAATTTTCAACAGAAATTTCATTTAAAATAATTTGTTTTTCTATTATTGTCCTATTTTCGTGAAAAATTATCTAATTTCCCCTGTTTTGAGAGAATTTCGGGCTACGTTACTTTCAGGGGGGTGGGGGGTCTAGGAAAATTATGGTAACATTTTTAAAGTCACACGAAATGAGACGTGAAATCTCCTTTTTAAAATGAGCTTAAGAAACTGTAAAAATGCTTTATGGTTCTCGAATTATGACAAAAAATGTGGAGACGTTCTCAAGACGAAAATTGACGGTCGAGCCGTGACTGCCGTCAGTCAGTGCTCGACAGTCGATTTTTGTCTTGCGTACGCCTCCACACTTTGTATGATATTTCGGGAACCGGCAAATATTTTTGCACTTTTTTGGGCTCATTTTAAAGAGGAGATTTTAGGGTTCATTTTCAGTGAATTCTACATTTTTACCATCATTTTTTTAGATTTGGCCAGGAGTTGAATTTTAATCTTGAAAATGGGCAAAAATCAGAAATTAGACCAGAATTTCTCACTCACAACTCATTCCTTATTCATAAAGAAAATTTTAATTGAGGCTTATATAACCCGGAATTCAATAAGCTTTTTAAAGCTTTGTTTAAAAATTATTGTATCATATTTTGTTCCAGAGATATCCTGCGGAAAGTGATCGCATGTTTTTAATCGCTAGCTTTTACGTGTCCTCGTGCTCCTGAATGGTACTGTACATTTTTTTGTCAATGAATCACCAATATTCGAGCTTTGATTCGCCTTTGAAAGGATGAATATTGTTTTCATTACAATGCTCCTGCGAATAGTTTGAAATTTGTCTATTGAAAGTCAATGGGTACTCAAAAGCCGGATGAGTCTTTGAAGATTATCTCTTGACATTTTCCGCCACTGAAAGATAAAAAAAATACTTCACCAGAACCAACGATCTCGGTATACAGGCAAAAAAAATAAAAAAAAGGATTAGCGAACACTGCAATTTTCAACAATGAATAACATTTCATAAATCGGATTTTTATAGCATCAAAGACATAAAAAAAGTATCTAAATTTAAGCTTGGAAAATCAGACCAAGACTTACAAATCGTAACGCAAAAAAAACACTTTATGAAATACTTATTACTCTTGCAAATGTAGCGCGATTTAATTGAACGGAATTCATACATTTCTAAATTGATGCCACTTAAATTTTTCAATGCTAATTCTTTTCAAGAAAATTTTGCTTTTAAATTTCAGTGGAGCGTGAATACAAAAGGTCAGAGGGAGAACCCATTGGCCTGGGAATTCATTTTCTCCCCAGTTCTGAAGTATTCTAATACCATTCTCCAGACCCTAATTTTTTTTTTAATTTACTGCTTCTTTAAGATTTATTTTAGAAGCAGGGATTCTCCCCTAAGAAACGTTCCCTGGTTATGATTTCAGGAATAAAAGCGATTCAGTAATTCAATTTTATGTAAAAAGAGGATTTTTTCAGAAAAAGGGTATTAAGAGGGGATTTTACTTTATCACCAAAAAGTTTTTATATTGAGTAGATACCTCGTGCATCTGTTTTTTAGTTATTTTGGTGTTCAAGCATTTTTTTAGCTAGCTTTGAAAAATCTGCTGAACACTTCAACACCTTCTACTGATAAAAATGCATGAGAAAAAACAATTTAGGAAGATCAAAGAGTGAAAAATAGATATGCGACAGAATTGCAAAATGCTCATGTTTGAATTTTTTAAAATTTATTTTTATCAGTAGATTGATTTTTATTCCATATTGTCACCAAATTTTTCTAATGTATTCTTTTCAGTAGAAAACCCTGAGTTGTTCAAAATATTTGTTTATCAAGCTTGAAACTAATAATTTAAAAAACCCTTACCCACTTACTTTTTCTGTTTTTGATTCCTCAGAAGTTTAACTTTGTTTTTAATATATGTTTATCAGTTGAAGGCTCTCACCTGTGAAAAAAATTATTATTATTGATAATTAAATAAATAAATAATGATCAATTCATCTATTTTGGTAGAAATTTATTTATTTTTGTTAGAAACACAACTTTTTGGTTGAAAATTATTCTATTTTGTTTCAGAATTCAACTAATTTGTTGAAAATCCGTCTTTTTGGGTTAGAAATTCAACTATTTTAGTAGAAGATTCAACTGTCTAGTTAAAAATTAATTTTTTTGTTAAAAATTCTTACTTAGGGGTTAAAGGTTAAACTGTTTGTAGGAAAGTACTTTTTTTGCTTGAAAATTCAACAATTTGGTTGAATATTTGTTTATTTTTTAACTGAAAAATCAACTAATTTCATGAAAATTTGCCTTTTTTTGATGAACTTAACTATTTTTGATTTTAAATTGAAATCTTTTTTGATTGAAATATTAAAACCATAACTTTTCGAGTTAAACATTTTATTTTTTTATTTATTTTATTTTTTTTTTTAATTAAACTATTTTGTTGAAAATTAACTTCTTTGTTGACAATTCGTCTTCTTGAATGAATTATATTGTTTTTATTTAAATTTAAAACCTTTGTTGCTTGAAAGAGTCTACTATTATATTTCTGGCTGAGAATTCACCTTTTTTGGTAAAATTTCAACTATTTTAGTGGAAAATTGAACTGGTTATTTGCAATTTTTTTTCTGACTGAGAAATTATTTTTGTTGTTGAACCTTCAACTATTTTGTTGAAAATTCGTCTTTTTGGGTTGAAAATTCAACTATTTTTGTAGAAGATTCACATATTGGGTTTAAAATTAACTTTTTTTAAAAAAATTCTTATTTTTGGGTTAAAAGTTCAACTGTTCGTCGAAAATTATTTTCTGTTACCTTAAAATTCAAGAATTTTTCATAAGTTTTTTTCCTTTCTTCTATTTTTAATTTGAAATTAAAATCATTTTTCGTTGATAATTTGTCTTTTTAAATCAATTCGACTGTGTTTTATTCAAAATAAAAAACTTTTTCGGTTCAAAGATCAACTATTACATTTTTTTGAGAATTCAACTTTTTCGGTTAAGAATTGAACTACTTGGTTTTAACTGCATACTTTTTACAGATTCCAGGCCTCACAGTCCCTATGGGATAAAATATAGGTACCAAAGGGCACTTTTTATCACGCTCATAAGGTACTTTTTTCACGCTCAAAGGGTAACAAATTCAGGATAAAATCATAAAATTTCAGAACAATTCAAGTTAAATTCAAAAGAATTGGTAAAAATTTGAAAAACAAAAAAAAATCCATTTATTTCCGTAAAATTGGAATGAATTTAGAAGAATTTAAGGTGAACGAGAAGAATTCGATGGAATTCATTAAAATTCAAGGTAAATTAAAAAATCTAAATGAATTGAAAACAATGTAAAGATATTAATAAACTTAACTAAATTCAGTAAATTTGAAATAAGCTTAGAAAAATTCAAGGGAATTGAAAAGAATTTGATGAAATGTTTAAGAATTCAAGGCGAGGTTAAAAGAATTAAAAAGAATTAAGTTAATTTAGAAGAATTCAAGTAAATTAAGAAAATTGAAGAGAATTCCAAGGAATTTAAAAGAATTCAGAGTGAATTCCAAAGAAGATTTGAAAATCTCTTTAAGTCTTTGAAACCCTACGAAATCCTTCCCTTCTTGAGAATAAATTCTTTGAAATACATTGAAATATGAAAATCACTTAGAATTTTTAAATCTCTTTCAATCTCTTGAAAGTGCCTTAAAATCTTTTAAAATACCCGCAAATATTTTAAAGTCTTTGAAATCCCTGCAAACTATGGAAATAAATAAAAAAATTCTGGGAATCGTTTAAAATTTTCTAAAATATTTAAAATACTTTGAAATCCCATTAAATTACTGAAATCAATTACAAATTTTTTTTCTAATCTTTTCAAATAATGTAAAATATTTCAAATCCTTTCAAATCTTTTGAAATCCCTTGCAATTTTTTAAAGCTCTTGAAAATGCTAAGGAATTTGAAAAAAGACCTTAAAATATTGCAAATCTTTTCATCATTTTATCAATTGGTGCTCAGAATCAATTAAATGAAAACTTTTTAAGCGTAAAAAAAAATCCACTGAATCGAGTAAATTTCGAAGGATTCTAATGAATTGAAAAAATTCAAAAGAATTTAAAAGAATTCAGGATAAATTAATAAGAATTCAGGGTGAATTCCAAACAAAATTTCAAATCTCTTCAAATATCTACTTCAAAATACCTCACTTCTCTTGATCAAATTCCGGAAAATTTAATAAAATACATTGAAAGCATAAAAAACCCTTCCAACCAACCCCGTGAAATCTTTTAATATATCATAAAACCTTATAGGCTCTGTAAAATCGTTTCATATCTTCCGAATTTCTAGAAAATTCTAAATCCTAAAATATTTCAAACTCTTTGAAATTCCTTCAAAGTATTAAAATCAACTTAACACTCACATTCTTTAAAATCCACTATAATATTATAAAATTTTTGTTAAATTCTATGGTGATATTTACAGAAATCCTGAAAAACTGATTAAAATACCTTGAGAGCTATTAAATTCCCTTAAAATGATATAAATCCTCGAAAATCTTATAAAACAACGTTAAGTCTTTTAAAATATCTTGAAACCTCATAGGTCCTGTAATACTTTGTAATCCCTTCAAATTAATTAATAATTCTTTGGAACCTTTTACAATTTCCTAAAATATTTCAGATTAAAAGATCTTGAAAATGCCTTAAAAGTTTTAAAAATAACCCTAAAATCTTTAAAATCCCTTCAAATTATTGAAATCTATTTAAAATTTCTCGGAATCTTTGAAAATACCTTGAAATATTTCAAAAGGATTTAGGACAATTGAGAAATAGATATAGACCTGAATTGAATAGTGATTAGCCCATGAGTTCAGTTACTGAAAGAAAAGTGACTAATGTGATATTTTCATTTAAAAAAGTGATTTGAGACAAAAAGTGACTAACAGTGACTGTGTAGCAGCCCTGATTATTTTTTAGTTACTTCTTACAGAAATTCCCTGATTTTTTATTTTTTTTTTAAATCCCAGACTCTTGGAAGCTTTAGGGACCTTAACTGAATATAGGGTACAATAGGGAATAAAGGGACCGGGCTGTGAGGCCCGGTTTCAAAATTGAAATCTTTTTTGGTTAAAATGTCAACTATTACATTTTTTTTAGAATTAATCCCCTCTTGGTTGAAAATTGCACTACTGGATCAAAAGTTGAACTACTTTGTTGAAAATTAATTTTATTAGTTGAAGATTCATAATTCCAGCTAAAAATTCATGTATTTTATTAAAAGTTTAAGTAATTGGTTACAAATTTATATATTTTAATGAGAATGCAATATTTTCACTTTAAATATTAGGAATTTGAAACGTTTCAATTTGAATTTAATATTAATACCCTTATTGATTTTAATGAAAATAATGTCTTCCTCTATTTTTGTGAAGAATCTTATTTGCCATGTTTTTAGAACATTTTGGCAAAATCTTTTTGATTCGCAACTACAAAATCAGCAAATAAATTGTTGATGAAATATTTGAAATGGGTATCATCAAAAATAATCTCTTTGGAAGATCTTGTTTTCTAATATCTTGAA
>CAKNWT010078261.1:0-12561 GCA_932066315.1 Andricus coriarius | reverse complement strand
ACTGTAAGACGAATATGATTTTAATAGAAACAAGTTTTAAACTGTTTAAGTAGAAGAGAATAGGTGCTCGGATGCGGGAAAATCATTTCGAGTCACAACACGTATAGAAAAATGCTTAAGACTTTTACGTTCACTTTTGAACTGTTCGACGTTTTAGATAAAACTGTTAAACGTGAATGACGTACTCAGCTTTAGAAAGAAATTCCTCCTACGTCAGCAATGTTTCTCAAGATCTTATTAAAAATCAATTAGTGAACGCCTTTCGCGTCTAATCGCGCTATAGGTCGCAATAGTAAAATGTAAGATAAGAAAAAAATTGTGGTAAGAGACCAAATGTAACAAGTTCAAGGAATTGATGAAATACTGGCAACGCACTTAAATATAAGTATTAATAAGAAACTCTTCACTACAGAAACTGTTGTTAGTTTTTACAAAATGTATATTGTTGAAAAGTATTGACTTGTTTTTCTGATATTTTTGTAAAAATCATATGAAAAAATTGCATTAGATGAAATGATATGTAGTTATTAGTTATTTTGTTCAAAATAATTTTGTGACGTAAATAAATGACCAACAATAACGAATAATGTATACTTTAACCCTTTAAACCACTCATAAGTAGTAATATATTATTTTAAATTTGCAATTCAAGAGTAATTTTAACATTTTCAGACCGGAAAGATTTTTTAAGATGAAAATATATATATTTGTCTTGTTCAAACTATATATTTCCTTTCTGAAAAAATTTTCATCTTCGGAAAAGAAACGTTGAATTTTCGTCATCTCGAGCTATGGCGTCGAATCGTATTATTTAATTTAACGGATCGACGATTTTCCTTTCGCAGGAATATTATCACCGACTCGACATCTTTCGTGTCGTAAATTATGTCCCTGTATTGTGAATGACATCTTGTTGATGAATCCTTATTCTTTTCTCTATAAAAAGACTCTTAAAATTGGAAAAGTAATTTTTTATTTCATTCCAAAGGCTTTTTTATAAAAAATGATAAAAGTTTGCAAAATATGGTGATTTATTACAAAGGATTATAGCAGAAGTATTGTAAAAGGAATTAGAATACTTATGAAATGTTGACATTTGTTCTATAGCAAAAAGCAGAGGAATATTTTTCCTAATAATTATTCGAATATTCATATGTGGAAAAATGATCCTAGACTGAATATCAAGAATTGTTACTGTTGTTCTTTTCTATTAAATTTTTAATTGTTAATAAAATGATTTTATTTAAAATTTAAGTAAAGCCTGATCTGTCCATTTTTCCTTCCAGGGTCAGAAAGCAGAAGAAAAGCTACTTTTTAAGATTCATTTTGTTAAATTTTATGGCACATATTAAAACCAGTTAAATGCAGTTTTTCATTTGAGGGAAAAGGTTTAAACTAAAGATTTTTGTGAAAATAGTTAAACTACCATCACCACCAACTCGACAGCCATACAGTCATACCGACATTTACAGCATTTGAGGGTTCGTGTCCGTACTAATAGATTTAGCAAAGGCACAAAACCTGACTTTATTTATCACGGTTTTTTCTAATTATGGAATGCAATATTTTTCCAAAATATGATATATAGATTTACACAAAAATAAACACAATAAAACTGCGCGAGAAAAACCTGACCTAAATTATAAATTAAATGTTCAATCAAGACAGATGATTTTCCAACCAAGTAGTTGAACTTTTAAATCAAAAAGACAAATTTTTGAGAAGGCAGTTAAATTTTCTATCAAGAAAGATGAATTTACAAAATCAAGAACTTTTCTATCAAAAAAGACAAATTTGCATAAAACAGTGTAATTTACAAAAAAATATGACTTTTTAACAGAATATATTCTGTTATTTAAGATTTAATTATAATTAAATCTTCAGTAAAATATTGGATTTTTCAACTAAAATGATGAAGCTTAAAAAAAAATGAATTTTTAACACAGAAGTTCAACCAAGGAAGATTTTTCTTCCAAGAGAGAAACAAAATTTTAACCAAACTGTTGAATTTTGAAGTCAAATGGGTTAATTCTCGACAAAACAGTTGAGAAATCGATTTACATTTCCAGTTGAAAAAAAAAATTTCAACTAAAAAAAACGAATTTTCAACAAAATAGTTCAATCTTTAACCAAATAGTAGAATTTTTAAGGAAAAGAGATTAATTTTGAACCAAAAATATGATAGTAAACTTTACAGTTAAAAAGAATTAGCTTTCAACGATATATAGTTGCGGATTTTCTTATTGGGTTTTATAAAATCATTTCGCATTCAAGCGAAAAACGAGAAAATTGGAAAGTTTCTTGAAAATAGGAGAGAAAGAGGAATTCTTTAAAAAAGGGTAAAAGAGTAGAAAAGAGGAAAACAAAACCTGTTACGTGTAGATTTTGATTTTCTAGATTCTATTTTATTTTGTGTGAAAGTATTAAGATTAAGTGGAAAGATTAAAGATCTAGGAATATGTTAGTGGAGGTAATAATTTCGTCACTTAATTTTATTTTTAATTCAAAATACTTCTAATGTGTCAATTTTTTGATTTTTTATCTGAATTGATTCGTTATACATCTTCTGCGAAAGATTTAGAGGTCGAATAGGGATGAGGGAAGGTTATTGGTTTCCCCTCGCCCCATCTTCAATTTCGCCCTTCGCTTCGTTACCCTCATCTCGTTTCCGCGCTTTTCCATCGCTAATGCTTCGACCTTCGCCTTCGATAAATCCCCGGCCCCAGAACCATACTGCTGCCTCCTGTCTCCACCGTTCTCCACTTTCCACTTACCACCCTTAAACCTTCTCCCGTTATTACCATCCTTGGCTTCACGACAAATAGACTAAAAGGGGGAGAACTTACTACATCTTTGAGTGTCTGCGTCGGAGGAAAGAGCCTCATCAGGGCAGGTCGCGGAAAAGAGGAAATAATCGTTTTGTCCTATCGCCGGAAGTGGTATTACAGGGTTTGGACGCAGAAGAATAGTCTGTTTCTTTTTCACGCAAACCGTACGACAGTGAAAAGAAGAATATAAAAAAAAAAATAAACTGAAGACTTTCTCCATTTTTAATATTGTTTTGAACTGTACTCGAGTCGTAATTTACCTCCCATTCTTTGCAAGAACAACTCAAGTCTGTAATAGTGGAAATGGAGAAAAAGTCAAATGAAAAATAAATGTAATATTTCAATAACAAACCAATAAAATCAGAGGTAACTATATTTATTAAGGATGGTGAGATTGATTGTACTGTCCGTCCAAAAAGTTTAGGCACCTTGATTTTTGTGCAGATTTTCATGAAAATCTCAGCAAAAACAATTCTAAAAATATGAGACAAGATACATATTGCAGTTAAAGGATTTGCTAATACTGATACCGAGTTTCAAAATTTTCAGATGATTAGCGATTATTTCCGGGCGAGTGAATGGTGAAAAAGCATAATAATCCTATGATCATTTCAGAATACTCAACTTTGAATGGCTGTAAGTCACTGAAAAAAATTATGAGAAATCTGCCAAAAATATATGGGTTTCGTGGATTCCTTCTGTGCCCAGTGGTGACATTTAGAGTCAGAAATAATAAGTTGTTAATAAGTTATTGACAAAAGGGCGGGGAGGTGTCATCTCCGGAACTAAAGAACGTACAGAAATGATTCTTGAAGCAAATTACACACTTTTGACGTCTGACAATGTTGTGCGTATTACCAATGAGCAAAAAGTTGCACTTAAATGTTTAAAAAATTATTTTTTTCTTGGAAAAATACAAAAGACTTTATGATAATCGAGGCAACCGTATCCCTTTTTTTTCTCATCAGGGCTTAGAGGCTGTGTAACTGTGTGAGTGAAGGTCGTGTTGCACGTGAAGCAGTAGCGCCTGAAGGGTTCCTCGCTGAGGGTGCGGTAGCCTCGATTATCGTTAAACCTTTTGGTATTTTTCCAAGAAGAATATAATTTTTTAAACATTCAAGTGAAACTTTTTGCTAATTGATAATACGCACAACATTGTCAGAAGCCAAAAATGTGTAATTTGCTTCAAGAATCATCTCTGTACGGTCCTTAGTTCCGGGGTAAGCACCTTCCCACTCTTTTGTCAATAACTTATTGACGAATAATTATTTCTGACCCTAAATATCACCACTGGGCACCGACAGGATCAACGAATCCCATGTATTTTTGGCAGGTTTTTCATAATTTTTTTCAGTGACTTATAGCCATTCAAAGTTGAGTATTCCTGCAACATGCATGGTATCTCATATTTTTAGAATTTTTGTTTGCTGAGATTTTCATTAAAATCTGCACAAAAGTCGAGATAGCTAAACTTTTTGGACGGACAGTAGATAGATTTGTTTTCTAAACTTGTTCTCTGTTGAACCTGGTTTTTCATCATCAGCTACGGACTAAGTCAAGTGCCTGGTGTGTAAGGATGTTATAAATTAATTTAGTACGATGTTTGAAATCTTTCGCGATGACGTTGTAGGTACAAAATTAGGAGCATGGTCTAGTTTGGAGTTCGTCTTTTACCGCTGTTATCCTTACACAGCAACTGCGAGCTTTGAAGGTGACAGCAGTCGCGTCGCGTGTGGATGCATTCTTAGAGCTACCATCTGCCAATCCATAGGTCTTTAGTCGCTTGCTTCCTGATGGCTTAGGAAGTTTTTTACAGTGCAGCAGGTGTTGAATAACACCGCCTTCTGAGCTGCTAGCAGTACGCTTCTGACTTCTAAATGTTCAAGATGTTCAATGCTTCTTGTGTGCACATTGCCTGTAGCCGAAATCACAATAGGATGAATAGATGCATGTCTTACATTCCTCCATATTGTTTTTACTTCATGACTTAGCTCGCTATACTTGTGGATCTTGGATGCATAGGTTGCCTGCACATTTAGACATCACGATGTCTGGTGGATTAACTCAGATATAATGATCCGTCTGGATAGTAACATCCCAATATAAGATGTGATCTTCGTTTTCTAAAATAGGCACTGGAATGTATCTATAGAAAGGCATCAATTCTGGTAAGAGTCCTTGGTTTAGGGCAAGTTGTTGATGTATAATGTCCGCCACATAATTATGTCTGTGCGTATATTCTCTCTGAGCAATTACGCGACTATAATCAATAATATGTTCGATGAATTTGTTGGTATCTCCATATAATCGGCACCGTTCAACCACGTCTTGATGTAACACGTGTTTGCGATAATTTCTGGTGCGGACAATCCTGTCCTGAATCGCAATGACGCTTCATGTTGATCTGACGTGCCGTGGATGGCCTTTTGTCTCTATTGCGTTCCGAATTCCTCTATGGTTTCTACCCTGACATTCAAGGCCTCCTCTGAGGATATATTCAATGGAGTGTAATCGAGATCTGCTTTACAGATCTCAATATCTCGCTTGCTTTAAAAAAAGCCTCGCAACTGCATAACTTGTAACTTACACCGTTTCTTGACATCTACAACGTCTCTACCCCTCTTTTTGTCGTGATAAAACGTTTCAATTGCCGGTGTTCGACCATTTTATGAGCCCGAACGAGTACACGAGGACAGGGATTGCATAGGTGTTGATTGCCCTGATCTTGTTGCTGATCAGGGTCTTGTAGTGAAGGCAGTCGTTAAGCTTTCCTCAACTATCGTATGCTAAATACTCTAAGATTCGAGAATACCCAGGTATTTATATGACTCGCCCTTAGCCATTGCCTCGATGTCATTCTCGTGTTCATTCTCTAGCTCTGCGGACCCTAATTCTCCTCTGGTTTATATTTTTTATGATAAGTTGTAGGCTCCGGAAGCTACGAACATGGTTCCCTAAAGCAACCAATCCCGATGCAACTGGAAAGTGTACGTCATCTACTCCTGCTCCTTCTATCCCAGAAGGTAAGCAAGAACGGAAAATTTATTTAAGAGACTTCGTATAACACTGTTTCTTGGAGTCCAGTCTCTAGCCGCAAATAACCTTACGCCCGCTTTTCTTTCTCCTTTGCCGTGATATTACCACCGGCTGATGCCGAGAATTCAATCACGTAAATGATCTTCATCTTCAGATCTTGGAGCACAATATTAGGCTTTGTAGCACTGATATGTTGAGTGGTGGAGAATGAGAAATTCGAGAAGATCTTACACTGATCATTTTTCACAAAAACTCAAGTTCCCTCTGGGCGCATGGCAAGACTGGCAATAGATCAACACCGTAGAAGTTCCGAAGATTGCAATATAACACGTTTAGAGCCGCATTGTGTCTCTGTATGTACCCCTAGCATGCATACTTTGAGCATCCACTGAGAACGTGTCCAAGTGTTTCTGGCTCTTGCTTGCACGCTCGGCAGTTGGTATCGCCTACAGGTACATTCTTTATGCGCTCGCGGTAAACTAAGGAGTCTATAGCGCCGTCTTGACGGGCAAAAAGAAATCCCTCAGTCTCCGATCTGAATCCAGCAGACTTGAGAAACATGATGGATAGACCCATCAATAGCTCTTCTCTACGTATAATGCTGTAGAATTGACCATGAAGGGGCTTGTCAGAATGTTCTCTTAGTAGAAGCGAATGTTCTGCTTCCTGTACACAACTTTTCAGCACCAAAGGTGTTAGCGATGCTAGGCCACGTGTAATGTCGCTGGAATCAAATAGGAGACCCAGCTCCTCTGCGGCCCTATCTGCGGCACGGTATAGAAACGCCGCAGCATTGACGACTTCATGTTGATGTACGAGTGGCATAAGAGAATCTGCTATTCAAAACCGAGCAGGCTGTAGCCAAAACCGTTTTTCGATAAAAAGATACTCCAAGCTTAACAAGCCTCTACCCCCTTTATCTCGAGGGAGGTATATTCGAGGTGCGGAAGATCTAGAATGATAACTTCGATGGATTGTCATCATCTTACGTGTGCATCGGTCAAGTTATTTCAACTCATCAACATTCCTTTTTACTGTACCAAACGTGTAGAGCAGTATAGGAATGGCTAGCATATTGGTCGCCTGGATCTTAATCTTCCCAGATAATTTGGAAGCCCAAATTTTTCTGAGAATCCGGCGATATCTTTTTGCGACCTAATGAAAAGTGCCTGAATTGGGCCTTTACTTACATCTGGCGCAGTACGGAGTCAGTGGTCTTGCCAAAGTCAAGCCAAATCTTGGCGGACCAGTGCTGGAGGAATGCTCGAACCTCAGGTAGTGCGCTATTGTTCAGAGCGGAAGAGAAATCGCGAGTGAGTGTAAGCGAGCGGACTCGACTTCCAAAATCTTTATTTTTGGACAGAATTCAACTTAAACTCTGGTTTCGAGTCCCTCTTGGAATGAGATATTTTCCTTCTTGTCTACTATTCGTACTCATCAATAGTACGATTCTTCGTCTGGTTGTAAATAGATTGAAATACGATTACTAGCCCGTTTGGATATTGTATTCGATTATGCTGACCGTGAGTTTCGGTATAACCTTGACGTGGATCAATAAAGAAAATACAATAGCCAGCCAAATGAAAAAATGAAACTCTAAAAGTGGGACTTTGCCACAATATCCAAGAAAATTGCACTCCATACCGATTCGATAGATGTTGATATCCGCCCTTTGAAGATACCGTGCGTCCTTCCACTAGCCACTGCGGGATGGGTTGTTCTCCGTTTAAGTAAGTAGTGAATATACGAGCTATATGTTGGTACGTAGAAGTGAACTTCTTTCACCAAAAGTTGTTGAGTTTATCTGACCCTGGCGCTGAAAAGTTCTAGTTCTAGCGATGACTTTGCCTTTGCCTTTGGCTAAAGTTATGAAAGAGTGATATATCTGAAGCGTCTTCATTTGGCTTATTAGTATTTCCATATACTTGCTCCCAGGAGGCTTGAATCTCTTCTCGACTAGGCGGATTTTTAACGGCACGTGACTCGTGATTTTCGTGAATCCACCTTACTCGCCGTTCAAGGCCTTGTTTTGCTATTGAAAGAGATCTTATTTTTTGCGTCCAGTGCTGCTTGATGGTCAACAGTTTACACTTGCTCAGCATGTAATTTGCTTTCCTTAAGTTTCGAGCAAGTGCCCTAACTTTTGGACTCAAATTTTTATTGGATGTTATATAGCTAATCACGCTCGCGAATCTTACTCAGGCGTACTGAAGTATCGTTATTTCTATTATCGCTAAGCAGGGAGACCGCCTTCTCGTAAACTACACAGTTCAAATCCGGGAGAGCAGTATTAGCTTCAGCTAATTTGTCCATCCTGAGAAAGACTTTCTGGTGGATAGATCTCCTACTACTTATGTTGATATTATCGGCTATCTGCATAGGTGGTCTTGCTGGAACGGGTGGTATGGTCACTGGAGGATGTTGCTCTTCTTCTTGCCCATAAAGAGCTTCATATCCGTTTTTGCGCAAAAAGGATACCTGATCTCTCAAATACTGAGGCTTTTTATGAGCATATTCCGGCTGAATATTGGCCCAACGTTCATGTCCTGAGGTGGTCCGACCATTTAAAACCATGTTCTCGCGTTTGTCCGTGGCCATTGCCTAGTCGTCGCCTTGGTTTGGTCCTATTGCTACTCCCAACTGAACCATGGCCTCCATCTGAGAGAGACCTATTGTGGGTGGCACTGTGCGATACTGGTAACGTAACCGCATGATTCGTTGCTTTGGGGGTTAGCCCAATGCAACAAAGCTGACTACAAGAGCCGGAGTTCTCGGGCGATGGGGTCGCTACATCCGTATGCTACAAAAGGGATTATTTATTATATTAGGGATAATTATTATATTATTATTATCATACGTAAGCGTGACTCACTTGGTTCTAGCCAGGGATCAAGGAGTTCAGATGATTAAAGTGAGGAAGGGAAGCAAACATTCCCAGTTATTTTTCCTACAAACGCAGTGCCACACACTTCAGTTTAACTCTTACAGTGATTTCCCGAAATATTTTACATGCACGCTCTATATCTTTCTTGTGAATTAGCGTCTCATGAGTTGTTCTATCTGGGCGTTATTTTATTTTTTCTGTAAGTTCTATTCGTTTTCCTTGTTTCTGTGAACTCTATCTTAACTCGCGTCTGTTTTGTCCTTTTGGTTCTCTTTATTCTCCATCCTTGACCTAAGTTAATTTTTTACACTAAAAGTTAATGATCCGTTTCACATTCAAAACCTCACATAACCCTTCTATCTCTTACTAGGTCTCATCCACGACAACAAAGTCGATCATACTGTAGCTAAAGCCTCTGCTCCAGGTGTACAAGTGGATCATTTGATGCTTGAACCAAGTATTTGTAATAAACAGGCATTTTTCTAAGCATAAACTAAATAAACCAGTCTCCGTTACCATTTGTTTTTGGATCTCCAAAATTACCTAGCATCCTTTCTGTACCCTCGCGTTGGACTCCAATCCATCCATTCATATCTCCTAGTAGAGTAATGCTTTTCCCATGATCGCAAATGCCTACAGTATCATTTAAGTGTCCCAGAAGGCGTCTTTTACCTCACTCCTTTCACCATCAACTGGGGCGTAACACGCTATGATAAATAGTCTTCTGATTCCCACTTTCATTCCAATCCACAATAATCTGGGGGATACAAATCCATGACCCTTGACATGCTGCGTTGCTCTCTTATTCATAATCAGACCAACTCCTTGGCTACCATGTGAGACACTATCTACTCCTGACTTCGAGTTTATTTTCAACTCCCTATTTTCTATCACTGTACTGTCGCATCTCTTTTTCATTGTTTTAGTTACATATTTTAGGTACACACGTTTATTGTTTCTCGTAATTTTCTTTCCTTAGAATCATTCACCCTTCTAGCATTCTAAACACCCAATCTCCATTCATTGCCTTAAATGTGACCTTTAACTTTACCATAAGCATGCCTTTCGTCAACCAAAGTTTCAATCCATTCCGAAACTCAGGACCGCATTTAGGGTTGTGGGGGTCATCGAAGTAGGAGCCGATACAGAAGTGTGTGCATGTCGCAGCGATTTTGATTTACCGGCTAGTTACATTTGTGGGGGCCCTGGGGCCATAGCTCCGCTGGCCCCGTACTAAATTCGGCCCGGCCGAGACTACTCTGTTGCTTGTATTGTCCATTGTTCAAAGTATACGCCCAACAACCAACTCGACGCGAGAAATGTATTTTGCGAGTAAGAATCGCCTCCAAAATAATTCACCAGTCGTCGTAAAGTAGAGAGTCAATGGAGGGGAAGCATAGGAACAGAACTAGCACCGAAGAAAGTCATGGTTGATTAGTGTTGTCTACTGAGGTGGGAACAGCCTTCTAAAGTGTAGTAATAGGTGAGAAAATGTGTACACCTCTCCAAAGATACCTCTGGCCATTCAAATATTTTTCCTACCGTTTAAATCCTCTAAGATTCACCGAATGCATTACAAAATCTCATGAAATTACGTGAAATTGGACATTACGTCTTACTTCCTGCGAATAAGTTCTTTTCTAAACCACTAGAATATTACAAAAACCTCAAAAATCTGATAAAGATTTTGTAATGAAAATGCTTATCTTTGCATCAGCTGTCCTAATTATTATTAACACCAGGCGTGAATTATGTGATCTTTGTCACATTGTAATTAGCACTTTAAATTGTTTAAATTCGTCACAGAAAAAAATGAGGGTACAGTAAAGTTGCGGCTCAATAAAAAGTTGGGATCATTTAGAACTGAGACTCCAATGGAACTCTTTTTGAGGGTTCCTTTTTAGTTCGTTGATATCCAATAGATGGCTATTCATATTTTCAACTGCGCATGCGCCGAAAAGCGCGAGCCTATTTGAAATCAATAAAGACTCTGAATAATCATACAGATAAATATTAAAAACATTTTTTATTCTTTTTTAAACCAAATTAAATTGAATAATATAAATACCCAACTTCTTTAAAAAATGTAATATTAACGTATTATTGCAAGTGTATATTATATAATTTTAAATAGCACCGCGCTTTTTTGGTACAATATTATTTGTGCAATATTATTTAATTCGAATTACAAAGCAAAATGTACACCATAAACTTGTAAAATCTCCGCAGTTCACTACGGAGATTTAAATTCAAGTCTAAATTTAGGCCCTACTTTGAACCTATAACTCCTATCTTAGTCGGCGCTGGAGCAGCAAAGTAGGTGCAAAATAAGCAGCGATTTCAATTCAATTTAGATCCTACTTTGACGTTAAAAATGTCCGTAATCGGCCGTTTTTCCACGTTTAGCGTCAAAGTAGGGTCTAAATTTGAACCTACATTGGTGCTCCAGACCCTACACTGGCAATAATAATAATAATAATAATCCAACCAACCAAGGGTTGGCTTCAGCCAAGGGGGCCCTACCGAAGGTGTTCTCGCGTTGTCGTCGCGGTAGGGCTTGATCTTTCCTCTCATGAATTTGACGGCTATGTTGGCTGTAGCATTGCTACTGACAGGGTTTCCCATACCAGACAGACAGAGAACGAAGAGGAAAGTGACAAAGAGGAACACCAAAACCCATAATTATCATGGAGAGTATACTTAAAATATTGAAACGCTTGTCGCTTCCCGAGGATCGTCGGGGCGCCCCTGGAGCCACCGCTGGGGGCCACAGCATGCGGGTCGGTGGTGATGGTAAGCTGCGAGATGGTCAGGCAGATCTCACCAATCAAACAGCTGGCCAGCAAGAACATCTGCGACAAACGGTAAGCAGTCGAACATCAACTGTGCCTGGTGAGGATGCTTTGGCTAGCGTTAGCTATTTGCAGCCAACCACCTCAACAGAAATACCGTGGGAGAGCATCAAGTGGGATACCACAATGAATGAAGAATTGGTGCGTCTCTATTATGAATGTGCGAAGTTTGAAACACCACGCGAAAAAGGATACAATTTTAGAACGTTCGCATGTTAGCTCTAAGAAAGCATCCAGAGGCGACTGTCGTTACCTCCAACATTCACGGCCGCTGTGTAAGCATAACAGTGGTAAAAGACGAACTGCAAACTACACCATGCTCCTAATTTTGTACCTACAAGATCATCGCAAATGGGTTCATACATCGTATTAAATTAAATACTTATATCATCATCTCATCAGTCACTTGACTTAGTCCGTGGCTATGATTAAAAACCGGGTTCTTCTTAACCCGAGAACAAGTTTGAAAAAAAAATAATTAGCCAAGGGGGAACTCGAGTCTGTTGTGGAGAATGATCAGTGTAAGATCTACTGGAATTTCTCATTCTCCACCACTCAACGTATCAGTGCTACGAAGCCTGATATTGTCCTCCAAGATCTGAAGACCAAAATCATTTACGTGATTGAATTCTCGGCACCAGCTGATGGTAATATCACGGCGAAGGAGGAAGAAAAACGGGTGAAATATCGAGCACTTCTTTTCGAGCTTAGCAGGCTGTACCAAGGCTACAAAGTCCATCTTGTAGTTCTCATAATCGGCTGTCTTGGAGGTATAAAAGCTTCATTTCTTAGCCAGCTCAACAAGATTCCGGCTTGCCAGCGTCAGGCTCATTCCATCGCAAACCGCATGCAAAAGGCTGTTCTTCTGGGATCACTTCATCTGGTCCGTCAACACTGTTCCTCCTAACATTCTTCAAAGCTTGGTAGCTCTAAAAAAGTATCCAGAGGTGGAACCTTCATC
>CAKNWT010078250.1:0-16608 GCA_932066315.1 Andricus coriarius | reverse complement strand
TCATGCCATAAAAACAAAGTTTCAAGAAAACAGTAGAATTTTCTTGATTTTTAACCAAAACAACATTTTAGACCCTGAAAAAATGATAAAATTGCACATTTATACATTTTGTTGAATTATTTTAAAACTTTCAGAAAATCCTCTTCCATAATTTGCGGATGACTCCTAATTTGTTTATTTATTTATTATTATTTCCTGAATTTTGGTTGATTAAACTTTATAAAAAGACTAATATTACTAGGTACTACCAACATAATCGACAAAGAGCTGTTTACAATAAAATCTGTCCAAGTTTTGATTTTTCGTAATTCGAAGACTTGAAAATATCTTACCTAAAAAGTGGTTTCAACCATGCACGCTCATCCCCACCCCATGTAATAGAGCGTAAAAAAATGTTTGTAATCCTTTCGAATCTTTTGAAATAACCAAAAAGCTTCGAAATCCTTTGTGACCGTTTAGAATATCTTAAATCCAAAAATTTTTATTTAATACTGGAATACATTTGAATACTGTAAATATTCCTTAAAATCTTCGAAATATTTTGAAATTCTATAATCTCACAAAATTCTTTAAAAACTCATAAAGTTCCTTGAAATCTTTTAAAATACTCTTTATTCTTGAAAATCCTTTGAAACGTTTAAAACCCTTCACATATTGTAAGATTCCTTGAAATATTTTGTGATCCCGTACATCTTGAAAGCTTCAATATTTTTTGAAATTTTTTTTAAAACGTTTAAGTCTTTGACATCCTGTGAGCCACCACAAAATCCCGTGAAATGAAATTCCCTCAGATCTTTTAAATCCATTGTAATTTTTTTAACCTTCCAAGTGCTTTGGGAGCCCATAAATTCGGGTTTGCATAGTAGAATCCCTACAAGTCCCTTAAATCAGGTGCAATTTCTTAAAATTACTGATATGTTCTTTAAAATCTCTTGGCAGCTTTTAAAATACACTAAAAGCTTTGAACTTTAATAAAACCCTTTAAAATCCCTTAAATTCTTTTCAAATCTTCAGAATGCTGCAATCTTTTGAAATTTTCATTTTTAAGATGGCGGATGTGTCACTTTGAAAAATCTAGCAAAGAATGTTGAAAATATGTTTGAAAGCAATATGAGAAAATAGTAGCATTATGGTCATTTTGTTAAATCTTAGCAAAATAGTTGCGTAGGTAAAAAAAAGGTTTCAATAGCGAGAGTGCAAAGCCTGACGTTTACTTGTAACTGTAAAATATTTTTGGTGGTAAATTTGGATCATCTTAATCACATGCGATCATGCGATCATGCGATCATGCAAATCACTTTGATCCACTTTCAAGCTCAATGATTTTCTGTGATGTCAATTCAATGTGGTCCTTTTTCTGTTTCAGGTAAGTGAACTTCAGATAGGAACGAAAAGAATCTTCAAACAAATATTTTTTGAAAAAGAGAATTTGAAATAATAATTTCATGAAGGACGTATAGCGAAGATGTGTTTTGGTAAAGAGTTGTTAGCGAAAACTCGTTCCGTTGACTCGGATCTCAAAGTCTTCATCGGGCAACCAGTGCGCGATAAGAAAGTTACTGCGAAAAGGCCAAAGTGGATGAAGATTCTAATTAGATGCAGCGTCTCAATGCGCCAAATGAGAGACCCAGAATGCCTGGGTTATACATCACGATGGTAGGAACTTCTCATCCTTATGAATTCCCGTTTTCATCGGATGGATCCAGATAAATCATTCTGCACGAAAAGTTTTTAAGTCAATGCTTTATCATCTCTGTGCTAGTTCCAAATTATATTTCAATCGCATTCGTACTTTAGTATAATCATTAGCAGTGAAACTAAAGTCATATAAGCAGTGATAAATCGGAAGATATTTCCTGATAAAGCCTAATAAGTCATTGCGGTGACTGATACTTATATTCCTGCATAATATTGTTTGCAACATTTTAATAGCTTCCAGTGTATATAAAAATACTTACACAACATTCAAAATCAAAAACTTTACATTCATCAAACTATTATAAATTTAGACAATTTTATTTATTAACCCTGGAACTACCCAGTTAAAGCTGTTTAAAATATGAATAGAATATTATTTTGACATAAAACATTGTTATTAGAAGAAATTTATTGTATGTGAAATCCGAAAATGATGTATTTCTTATACATTGATTCTGCTGAAAATTGCACAATGCAAGCACTTTTGGGTGAAACCAGATTAAGTCACCACACAAGTCCTTCAATTTCAGATATCTTCGAAGACGATTGAGCTAAAATAAAATACTTCAACGAAATGATCTAAAGAAAACAAAACCTTATTCATTTTCTGGCAACTGACTTTTATCCGCATTGAGATGCCACAGTTTTCAGTTTGAGCCAACTTTGAAGAAAATAGTACCAAAATAAAACGTTCCAGCATAGTGATCCAGAAAATTGAAGTTTTTGCATTTCTCATATTTTTTTATGAATGAAACAAAAAACTACGCCTTAACATAGCAAATTTCTTTCTTGAATGAATATGTCATGACCTGAAATTTGAGCCAACTTTGAAAGAAATTGGACTAATGGAAAAGCTTCCAGCAGAGTCGTCTGAAAACGAAATTTCTTCATATTTATTATTTTTCAATCGTTGATAAATTAAAAAATATCAGTACACCATATCAATTTTTATTTTTCATTGTACTTTATTTTTATGTTAATGCGTGTATATGAAATTTTTCCTACAACTTTTCCCTAGTACTTCTCCCGTTAAAATTTAAAATCTGAACCGTTTTTCTACATGTTTTGAGTGTTAAACTCATTCTGATAAACTCGTTTTTCCGCTTTAAACTGACTAATATTTTTATCTTTTTAATACCTTGCTTTTAACAGCATTCTTGCCATGTAAAATATCGTGCTTTAATAACAAAACTTTTCTTTTAAACTTAAAAATAATTTTTTGTCCTAATTATAAAACTAAAAAAAAAGTGTTAAAAGAACAGGGTACATGCGTAATAGATATTTTGATGTAGGTTATTTAATCCAGTTTATATCAAATTTTAACTCGAATAGAATAACGAAGGAATGAAGCAAATATTTCCTACGTAATTTTTCCTTTGCAATAGAATGACTATATCAGGTAAATATTTTATAAACTTTTTTCAATAATTTTTTTATATGAAAATTTTTTTTAATACTTTTAAAAATTATGAATGTTTGAAGAAATATGATATTATTTTATTGAACTCATCGACCAATTGATGAACAGGAAGTGCATTTGAATTACAAAAAATTCAAAAAATACAGGTGAAAAAGAAATATTGCCCTTGCAATATATATTAATACATATTGAATGTTTAGGATATAAAGGTCAAGGCTATTTATTACTTAGATCTGTTTAAATTTCTTTTGAAATTGTAATTAAGTTACATTTGGTTCTAAAATTGTCAGACACGAATTTGAAATGAGCGACCCAAAACACTTATACAAACAAGTTTTCATTCAAATCGGATAATTTTTTAAGTTATGACCAGCTTTTGGGGATTTTGGCGCCAATCAATAATAACCAAGCTAAAAATTCTTAAAATATGGTCCCTTTGTAAAACATCTAATTTTCAGTTAACAATATATGAAAAATATTGCAAATTTTTGTAAACCCTCTAACATGAGTATTAAGTACGCCATACACTACAAAATTACCAAAAATTATAGGTGGATAGATTTGTTTCGTATAAAAAATCTTCTCTATTGTCAGATTAAATATGAATGTAGGTGAATGGCAAAAAAGTTTTTCTTTGAAAGACCGATTTTTAAATATTGCCTAATGCTCCACAAAAATTATTAAATACTCTTAGAAATACTTGTATCAATTTTTTAATAATAGTGCTAAAATTAGGTCTTCCAAATTTCATCAATTCATTTATTTGATTTAACGCATTTGATGATCATTAAGTATTTTATTATTTTTTATATATTCACATTTATTTATCTGTCTTCAAGTTATTGTTTTCATACAAAAGTGTGATATACACACACATCCACACATATATGTATATACACACTAGATATTTTTTGATCAGGGAACATTTAATTAAACGAATTTAAAATATATCAAAACGTATTTTGTTGCTTAAAAACTCAAAGTGCTTTTATATCCTTAAATCTTTTCAAATTTTCGCAATTGACATAATAATCCAGAATTCGTCGATTGAATTTCTTTTTATGAGCAAAGTGCGACGTACATGTGGAACTCTTTCCCAAATTTGCCCTGAATGGTAGAAATTGAATGCGAGTACAGTTTATTTTAGGTTAGGTTTGTCCTTTATTTACGAAATTGAGCTTTTTGACTTAAAATCCAATTTCATTTTTGATTAATAGTAAGAAGGTATCATGTTTTATTATCAAGAATCGAAAATTACTGCTAATCTTATTTCAATTTTAAGCAAAATGGAATTATCATGAATGAATATAAAATTTAATAAACACGCACCCGAATGGCGATTGCATATTCTTAAGATATTAATTTCAATATACATAGGTATTTTGAATTTAATACTATTTTTAAGAATGTATTAAAATTCAAATTTGGAACACCCTCTTCTCCAGAAAAATGCATCTGAAGTGTTACATTTTTTATTCAAACATAAAAACTACCCACTCTCAGTGACTTCCGGGATACAAGGATAATATCATCAGATAGAGCATAGCTTGAAGTACGAATCAGGTTTCCCCTTATTCGTACCTTTTTTTGCTGAATGACAACTATGTTTTTCTATATATTTATTTTATTCAATAGTACATTTTTCTCACTACAAAATACAACTTTTAATGTAAAGATGTATTCAAATATTAAAACTAGGTAATTGACAATTCGAAATTACCTTTACACTGAAAAACATCTTTTAATATTTTTTGGATATAATTTTTAATCCTGGTGAGGTTCTAATCCATCTTTAAATCACAATAGAGGCAATTATTTTTTAGTTAGAGGTGACGATGTTGATGGTTGTGGTGATCGTGGAGGTGGCGCAGGTCTGACGATATGATATTGCCTTATTTCTTCATCTGTAGCTTCTCTAATAATCCATTTATCTAATAAAATTACATGGCCCTCTTTATCAAGCAATGCATGATTAGCAGTGCCGACGCGCCTTCCGAAGATAATATCACCCCTTTGTACAAAATATGATGCAACGCGGAGTGGCCTTAAGACATAATTTGTATCCCGGAAGTAAATTCCATTGAACGGTTTGTGAGGTGAACTAAGATGAATTAGGTTCTCAACAGGAATGTTTGCTTGAACATCAGCCCCTCTTGAGGCCTCCCTCTGAACATTGCGACCGGGACAAACTGAAATATCGGGACAAAGTTTTTAATCAAATTAAATATTCTAGTTATTAAGTAAACATATTATTATTGGTATGATAATAATTATTGTTGTACAATATAGGGTTTTCTAAAGGCGATCTTGTTAAAGAACTGAAACCACTATCGTTTTACTTTCTATGATGTTTCTGTTCCACAAAATAAATAAATTTTGGATTTTGGAAATGACTGAATGTGTACTCAGGTAGAAAAAAGCATACATATGTTTAACATAAATCATTTATGTTTTAGGATTACAGAAATATTTCTTTTAAAAATTTAATACTTTCGGAGGTACTTCGAAAACTTCAACTGAAAACTTACATATTTAAATCGTTATTTTATTGATCAAATTCTGTCAAAGTTTTATTTTCTCTTTTCTTTTCGTACATTATATAAATTGTTTTTAATGACGTTACCTTACGTTATCAGTTATATTTGCTCCAAGTCTCGCAGAGTTAAAACAAACAAAACAAAAAATATATATATATATAAATGACTATGCGACCTTGTAACAATACGTAATAAAAATGATGTTCACCTTTAAACCTCATACTCAATAAGTTTTGGTGTAACAATTAAAAAAAATAGTTATTTGTTAATAAATAATTTTTATCCAGCGATGTTGATTGTGATGAACAATTTGTTTGCAGCAATTTGATAACATAAAGTTATTAATCTTCACCCGTAATGATAACATATGTTTTATTTTAGCGTTTAGTGTAACGGATACAGTTACAGATTTTTGGTAAAGTTCAACTGATTTTATTCAGGTGAAATGCGAAGAGTGTGCCAAGTACAATTATATAAATTTGTGCAATTGAACTATTATTATATATTTACCTATAGACTTAAAAAGAAACGCAAAAACGAAGATTAAAGTACCAACGACTCTCATTCTTTCTATCGAAGATGAGTCTGATGTACGGTGATTGTAGTGTGACTAAGTTTTATCATCAAAAATATTTCTATATAGATATTAGTCGTTATCTCATTCGTCCTTCTAAATTATTGCATCACATCGGAGATGGATTAGAGGGAAGGAGTTTATTTTCTAAAAATAATCTTTAACTCCATCAATCCGTTTTTCCCACTTGAAATCGTAGGATAGTATAGGCTTAAGATATACGTATGTACAATCTCATAAAACTAAAATGGCGTGCGATACAAAAAATTGTATTTACCTTTAAAACTCATACATTCATATACCTATTTGCACAGATGAGGACCTTACAGCTTCAATTTTATAAAAATATGAAATCCCACTTATTTACGTATTTCTTATACAAAAATCTGTGCAAACCTCTAGATTTAAAGGAATTGATAATTTTTTTTTTTAATTTTAATTTAAAAGGAAATTTAATTTACTTGGGGCTATATGGGCCTTCAGAAATACACTCTCATTATAATACTCGTGCTAAATTGTTTTATATGTATTTATATAATGCTCTAATCTATAATATAATCACAATAATTTACTGTATATATAAAAACGCGCATGTAAGCATTTTCTGATCTGGCTTTGGCCTAATCTTCATTAAAATTTCCCCCAATTTCTTTTCCGAAAATAATACAGTATTTCATTTATTTTTACTTATTGAATTCTTTATAATACATATTACCTGTAAAAAACGCTTTTGTTCTGAATCTTGCGTCGTTTAGCTAAAAATTTACATTTTCGATTTGGCGATAGCACTTTCAATGTTCAGCAGAAAATCCGTGAGTTCTCTCAGATATATAGAGCAAAGACGATTTTGTAGGTCTTCCCAATAGAAACAATTGGCTTTTTGGACCTTTTTTTAGTGTCGCAGTTTGGCCGGGTGAATAATTTTTCTTTTGAACATTTTCTTCTTATCGAGCATAGTTTTTCTGAAAAGTAGAATTTTCTATTTTTTCAAAAGCGTTATCAAGATTAAAGCAAAATGTACTCGTCTTACCAAAAAATGGTGTAAAGTGAATTTGTGTATCTTTTTGGGGTAAATAATTTCTCTTTTAAGCAGTTTCTCTTACCGCGTACAGTTTTACTGGAAAAAGGAATTTTTAATTTACGAACATGTTGCCATACATAAAAAATTTCAATTCTGCTATAAGAATCCATTATACAAAATCCAATTTTCTTATGAGAAACCAATTTGATAGATGTTTATAAATTAAGGTTTATCAAATCTTTAAGAAAAAGAAGTAACAACCAAGTCTCGTGAACCTATAGATACTATTTTTATTTTCATGGTCTGGACAATATCAAATTTATTGAAATTAATATTGAAAAATTGAATTTGAAAAGAAATAATATTGCTCTATAAAATTTAACCTATGTTTGAATTTCGAACAACTACATTCTAGGAAAACAGATTTTTTGTAATCCAATGTTATCTCTGCCGAGGTTTCAATTTTACAAACCTAAATCATTCTTATTGTAGGAGAGAGCCACTTCACTGGTTTGCTGTAGACAGTGGCCTTTTATAATTATTTTACAAATGGGCCAGAAAATTGGTTTAAAACTGCAAGGATAAATTAAATGCATGCGAGCACATTTTGTCGGAAAACTTCAGTCACCTCAATCTATTGCTAAAAAATAAAAACGAGCAAAACTGATTTCAAGATAATGCTGAAAATGTTAAGCTTCACTTCAGTAAGCATTTGAGCAAAAATATTCCAATTGAAAAATATGTATGTATGGTTTTGATCAATTATGTTAAAAATTTCAGCTGAAATATCCGATGTTTTAGAATTCAGAAAATGTGATTGATAAATTGTTATCAATAACTCTTCTACACGCTTTATTTTGCCAACACATAGTTGGAAATAGTTAGTAGTAGTTCGAGCAAGACTTTTGATATTTAGATCAAAAACATTTGGTCTTGATTTTCTTTTGGTTGTAGACGAATCCAAGAAAATTTTAGGTTCTTCTGTATATCTAGCTCGTGAGATCAAACCAGACAATTTTTGATGTCTTAAGACGAATATTTTTGACTGAAAGACAACAATGTATGTGTTGAGACAAGATTATTTGACTAAAAAGAACCTGAGACGTAGTTTTGGAACTCGAAGACAAATGCTTAAGGCTTTCAGGGTCTCCGCGGGTCAGCAATAATACGCTTTAAATTTCACAGAATGTTTATATTATTCATCTTCATTGTATATATTTTCTATGTTTTTTTAAGTTGTCCTCTGAATGGAAAATCTCAACATTTTGTCCTTTTTTTCCCATCTCCAAGTGTTGACTAGATACTTGTACGAAATGTCAGATTCAATCTTTTTATGGCAACTTTTAAATGCCTGTAGTTCTTGAGACCGACAGGTTCCTGATTTTATAATTTAAAAATCATTTATTGAAAAACTACAAGTGTTAGCCATTGTAAAACTTTAACCCTTAGCAGATATTACCTTGTAAATATTGTAAAAATACGTCATACGATATTATGTTTACCTTTAGAACTCATACATTGATAAACCTATTTGCACATCACTAATTTTTGCTTTAACAACAGGCATCAAAGTTGTGTTTTTAAGTAGCACATTAATATCGAGAACATGCTGTCAAAGGTTAAAAAATTTCAATTTTGATTTCAGAATCCACTGTAAAAAATCAAATGTTTTTAAGAGAAACCAATTTGATGGATTTTTATAATTTTTAAATTGATAAAATCTTATAGAACAGGAAGTATTAGCCAAGTTCTGTAAAACTATAGCTACACTTTTCGTTTTCAGGGCCTAAACAAATTTACTATTAAGGTAATTAAAATTGATATTGAAAACTTGTACCGCAAAACTGAATTTAGGAACAAATGGTCCTCAAACCCACACTTCCCTATGACTGGAATGAATTTCGCCTTACGTTATATAATATTTGTGATACCATAAACTATGTCATATAACAAATTCTATTGAAACATGTTAAAATTTTTAAAAACTACATTCCAACAAAATAGATTTTTTGTTATCTAACGTTAACTCTACCGACGTTTCAATTTAATTAATCTAAATTTTTCTTCTTGCGTGGGAGAGCCACATAACTGGATCGCTGTAGACAGTGTTTTTTTTTTTAATATTTGACAAATGGGCGAAGCAGTTCGTCCTAAACTATACGGATAAATGAAGTGCATGTAAACACGTTTCGTCTGTGAACTTAGGTAGTCCAAATCCAATAATAAAAAAGAAAAAACGACAAAAACTGTTTTGGAGATAATGCTAAAAAGTTTACCTTCCCTTCAGTTAAATTTGCACATAAATAAACAACTTTAGAAATACTTATGCTTATATTGCTAAAGGTTTGAGGTAAAATATTTATTAATTTATAGGTTTCCAATGTTCTGAACTAAATTATTATTAATAATTATCCTACACGCGTTATTTTTTAACACTAGTTTGGCAACAGTTTTTCGAGCAAGACTGTAAAGATTTAGATCGATAGCCCCGGAAACACAAAATCATGTTCTGTTTGAAGATGATTTTGGAAGTGGAAATAGGTATTATAACTATTGATAAGTAAATAATTTGATTTATTTGATATCTTATATATAATATACTACGTTAGTATTTGATTAATTTGAAAATATAAATCAAACATGGGATGTATGAATTAGGAATTTCTAAAGTGAGGTTGTGTTTGTCGCTTAATTTTTCATGCATCTGATACATGTTCAAAACCTATATTAAAAAGCAATGTTTTTGCAATACGAAATTGTTAAAGAAATTTAATTATTTCTTCTAAGTATTTAGGTATTTGTCACTTTAATACATTGCAACCACTAAGCAAGAGCTAAGAGGAAGATCAATTTTTAAAAACCGCGCGTGATTGTGAATATATTCAGAATAGTTAAGGAGCTGAGTACCAACATCTTCTATTTTCTTTTCACTGATGAAGTGTAACCTGGGGACGTTATACATTTTCCTATACTATTATTGCATTAATCGACTATCATTAACGTGTTTTTATATAATTATGTATAAAATAACTTTGTTAACAAGATACAAAAGGAAATGTGCTTCAGCAATACTGAAAATTAGCACAATTTATTGTGTCAGAGAAACCTTTGAATTTATAATAATCAACTAAAAAAATCCTGCTTATCACATTTGCATTGCGTTTTTAATTTTCCAATCTTTACATTGACGCATGCAACTCTGTGCATTTGGTCCAATTTGCGTGTAATTATGGGTTTGAAATTTACCGGAGCCATTTCTCAATTATGGGGCAAGAAATGAAAGCACGTATGTTTTTATATATTAATTTAATTTTATGGTAAATTTTACTTATTGCAAAATACAATTTTTTATGTAAAGTTATATTATAATATTAAAAGCAGGTAATGGAACATTAAACAGTACTCTTAGATTGAACAGGATCTTTCATCTACTTTTTGATATAATTCTAATTGCTTGTAACGTTTTGATTTGTCTTCGAATCACAATTGACGCAATTATATTATAATCAAAAGATTCAACTTTGGTATTCCTGGCGGTGGCCGATTCAGCCGACGATCTGATGGTGGTGATTTTTGTGGTGACGATGTTGATGGTTATGGTGATGATTATGGTGATGGTTGTAGTGTTGATTGTGTTGATCGTCGTGGCGATGGTTATGGTGATGTTCGTGGTGATGAGTGTCGTGAAGGTCGTGGTGATGGTTGTGGTGATGGTTGTGGTGATGGTCGTGGTGATGGTTGTGGTGATGGTGGCGTTAATGGTGATGATCGCGGTGATATTGGTCGTAGCACAGGTCTGACTATATTAAATTCCCTAATTTCCTCATCTGAAGCTTCTCTAATAATCCATTTATCTAATAAAATGACATGGCCCTCTCTATCTAGCAATGCATGATTCTCGGTGCCAACGCGCCTTCCAAAGACAATGTCACCCCTTTCCACAAAAGCCACTCTATCGTGGAGTGGTATAAGGTAGCCGAAATCTTCGTCACAGTAGTAAATACCATTATACTGTCTTGCTGCAAGATAAAATACGTTTTCAGCAGGAACTCGAACGCCTGATGAGGCATGCCTCCTCTCCTGCCTCGGTGAATCGCGATCGGGACAACCTAAGATATTAGGAGAATGTTTTTAATGAAGATAAATTTTGTAGTTATTTAATTTATACATTATACAAAGAAGCTTATTTAATTAAAAACCCTGCTTGCTCTATTGAAACCCAATCGTAATACTTATCTTGTGTCTTATCTTATCTTGTGTCCAAAAACTATTGATTTCAGCGAAAACGTGTTTATAAATCAAAGCATTTCATCAAATAGCAAAATAACTATTTTCTTTTCAATTTCATTGTAGTTACAAATGAAGCTAGAACAGTATATGTAGTGAGCCAAACTAAAGTCCTTATTGATACCTCTCCTTTCTTATTTCTTACAGGAATGCAACCATTCTCCGAACGCTATAATAAAAATGCAATTATAAGATGAAGAAACGATCATTGAGACTCTTTTACTCGAGGTACGATTTAATTTGAACTATTTTGAATAGAAAATAAATGTACACTGCAATAAATCTAAAATTAAAAAAATGCTTAAAATTATATTAAATACATGTATATAATTATTAATATTATAGTATTTACCAATAAAATTAAAAAGAACGGCTACAGCGAATATTATAATACCAAAGACACTCATTTTTTCTACCTAAGTATGGATAGAAAAAACTGATGTTCAGAAGAATTGGTGCTGTAATTGTAACTAATGAATATTTCACAATATACTTCAAACATGCTCTATCTGCTATCTAATTAGTTCTAATAAATTATTCCAATATTACGGTAGAGAGTTAACATGCGATATTTACAGAAGCTTCAATGACTTATAAGGATAATTCTTGACTTAGATGTGACTTTTGTTTCTCCACGTAATAACTTGGTGGTTCAATTTAGTATCATTCTCAAATTTAGTCGAACAATGATTCTTCTGTAAAAATGTAGTTGCATCGCAAGCAAAATATAATGTATTGTATTTGTGTTTTATTTTTGTCAAAGATAGATGGAATATTTATAATCATTATATATAGGTTATACATAGTGAAAGAAGTTTTGTATAATTTTCATTTTTTTATATATTTGTTTTTAGTATAATATTTCAGACTATATATTAGGACATATAACAAATCACCACTATTAATTACTAATCATGTTGTTTTTTAATTGTTGTTCCCTTTAATTGGGATTTGTACTATTGGGTTATCGCTTAATCAATCAAATCAAATATTATGATTTCATATGTTTTTCTATCCACTTCGTACTGGCTTCCGCTACATGTTATACACAGTATGGGTGTCAATAATATCTTGTTTACCTTCCTCAACCATATCCATGATAATTTTTATACAAATCTGGTTTACAAAATAAATAAAATATTATGTTTTCGAGAATGACTGAAAGTGTGCTCAAGTCAAAAACAAGAGCTGCAATAAATCACACAGAAACCGGTCGCTCTAATTTTTCTCGAATACGTACAATTGGTTTTAACATATATATTTTCATAACTCAAACCATTATATCATTCATATTTTATATAAATTTAATCAGTAATTAAATAAGTAATTAACTTATGATCATATCATGTATTTACCAATAGTGTTAACGAGAACTCCTAAAGCGAAGATCAGTGTTATGAGAAGCCTCATTTTTTAATACGAGAAAACAGATGTTCGGAGAAATCCGTAATCTTAGTGTAAGTAATGACTATTTTACAAGCTATTTCAACATATATATACTATTCTACACCTTATTTGTCCTTATAAATTATTTTAGCACTTGTAAAATTGTTTGGAAGGGAAAATCATATTTTTGTGAATCATTTGTATTTCCTTAGACTGTGTTTTTTCGTTGAAGGCATAAAAAAGTATATACTGTAAGGCCGAATTCATTTCATAAGTGCAAAGGAAACACTCTTGTACGCTATCTATTAGATGTTTCACTCGCAGTGACATCACTGTATATAATATATGACATACAATAAATTATGTCATCTAACAAAGTTTACTGAAATATGCTCGAAGTTCGAACAACTAGACTTCAACGATAGAAATTTTTGTTGATCTAACGTTATCGCAGCTGAGCCTTCAATTTAGGTAGTCTGAATTATTATCATTATAATCAATTTCAGTCTTCTTCTAAAAGTATCATTTGATATGCAACAGAGTGATCCAAGAATGTAACAGTTTTTTGTTTTCTTACATTGATACAGATTTTCGTATCTATTGAAGACCGTTGGTAAATTGATAAATAAAAAAATAAAAATCATAAATTTTGAAATAAACTAATCGAACATATTTTATAGGGGAGCGGCTCTAAATGTGGCGCACCAAAATCTGTCGTTCGATTTTAAGAATATTATAAGCGATTTTATTGTACCAAACTGTAGAGCATGCAGTTTAATATCTTAGGTTTACCCTATACATACGCTTTGAAAAATGTTTGTTTGCATCAAAAAAATATTTTTTTTTACCCACTAGCAAAGATATATTTTTTTTATTTAAATAAGACTTCTTTGAGGTAAGCAATGGAGTATATGTATCAAATGCAATTTGTTTAAATCAATCAAACGTTTATTTTGTTCAATCTAATATTTTTTGAGGCTATATCCAACAAAGAATTTTTTCACTCAAACATTTTTCTGAGTATACTCAACATTATATTGGAATTAATTAAGAACGCTAATTTGAGGTTTTTCTCAAAAGTGCATCTGCGTCAAGTTACCTGTCATATTCTTAAATCCGAAACAGTGCTTATGTGTCTTGTAATAGCAAGTCGGAGATTCCTAAAAAATATTATATCAAAAACACGATAAAAAATAGTATTTTTCTTTTTAAGTGTAATATACTTTGCAGACAAAATAACATCTATACTAAGCAAAAAACAGGCCTTATTGATACTTCATTTTTGATTCATTGTTTAAAAAAATTAATCTCTTTACTACATATCCCTACCAATTGGTAATTGGTCGCTTGACTTTTGGAGAAATATTCTAAAATGAAACTGTGTTATGCTTAAAAAATGAACAGACAACCGTGGAATCCTATTCATTCACAAAAACATTTTGAATTCAAAATTATTTCGTTCATTATATTAAACAAGCAGCAAGTTTGCCCCAAGATTGATGTCTGTGACATACCCTCTCATTTAAGGCTTTAGAAATTATACAACATTGTCTTATACTTAATTTTTTATAAAGCTATAAATGCTAAGCTCGAAGTTTTGTTTTACAAAAGGCGTAACCTTTCACACTTTATTACATAATTACTATTAAATAAAAGAAAACGCTGATGCAAAGATCAGAGTTGCAAAGATCAGAGTTGCAACGACCCTATTTTTTCTACCTAAAAGAGACTGATGTACGGAGGAGTTCGTAATCGAAGCGTGACAATAAATACTTTACAAAACACTGGTTAATATCTCATTCGCTATAAGAAATTATTCTACTATTTATAAGTTATATTGAAGGGGATAAGCTTTTTTCATGACCTATTTTTATTTTATCAGTTTGTTCCTCAAATGTATGTTACTGCATGCTTTAATAGACTTCTAGTTGAATCAGTAGGTCAAGAAATAGAATCGCATATGCTTTTTAGATATTTATTTGATGCAATGGTAAATTTTTCTAATTCAAGTGTATAATTTTTCATGTGAAATTGTATTGAAATATTAAAAGTCGTTCATCATCAGACATTACTATTGCATTGAAAAACATGATAAATTTGCTTTATTTTTCGAATTAGACCGATTTATGAGAATAAATGCATAAAGGTGGTAGTGATTGATGGTATTTTCACTATTATTTTTGATTTTACTGTTATAAATTGATGTGGAAAATCGTGTGACTATTCTTTAAGCTAATGATAAGCATACAAATTAGTGTAGAGCTACATTTTTGTGCTGCTCCAAAAACCTTCAAAGTGTATGAACTCACGTTAGAAATAAGTGAATGCGCATGCGTCAGGTCCGTTGTTAAGAGAAGGAATTTAATTGCAAGTTTTTTTTTGTGCTTTTTATATTATAAAAACGGACTTTTAAAATTTTTTTTTGCTTTAGAATTAAGTTTTAAGGCTTTTCGACTGAAATTATATCAAGTTTTTTTTGGTGATGTACGAGAATAATGGAGAGAATTTTGCGAAAATTTCGCCGAACAGCGTGCCTTGCAAATTTTCAAGATTTGAAGAGAATAAAAAAGTTTTCTTATAATTCCTGGTAAAATTTAAATAATGTTTTATTTGGTTTCAAGAGAATATTCAAAAATCATTCTCTAAAATTTCGAAAACTAATGTAGAAAGTTTTAAAGCAACATTTTTCAATTCTGCACGTTTTCAACATTTTACCAAAAATTCGTTTTAATTTTCAGAAATATTAAAAAGTTTCGCAAAGATTTCATCAAATTTCAACGAAAATGTCGATTTCATAAAATTTAAAAAAAATCGATTTTTAAACATTTCCAAGAACAAATTTAGAATCTTTTTAAGAATGAAAGAAAGGTTTCAAGAGAATGAAAGACATTTCCAAATAAAATTGAACAAAATTTCAAAACATTTTGAAAGATTTCCAAAATTGTCATAAAAGTTTGTGGAAGATTTTAAGGCAATTTCTTTATTTTTCAGAATTTACATTTTTTTAGGAAAAATGCTACTCATTTTAAAATATATTGAAAAGTTTTGAAAAATTTCAAAAATAATGTAAAACTTGGAATGATTTCAAGAAAAATTTAAAACGAAATGTAGATTTTTGAAGATTTATAAAAAGAGGCTTTTTATTAATTTTGAAAGGATTCAAGAGAATAAAAGTTTTCTTTTAAAGATTTCCAAAGATTTGCAAAATTGTCGAAAAAGAATCTGGAAGATTTTAAGCAATTTTTTTAAATTTTTCAGTTGAAAAAAATTATGAAAAATTCGAATCAACTTAAAAGATATTAAGAAGGTTGGAAAAAATTTGAAAAAATGATTTTGAAAAATAATGTAGAAGATTTTAATGCAAAAATTTGGATTTTCGCAAAATTTTCACATTTTTTTTAATTTTTCAAAAAATGATTTTTAAATTCGAAAAAGATGTTTTTTAGTCATTTTGAAAGGTTTCAAGAGAATAAAAGTTTTCTTTTAAGAATTTAAAAAGATTTCCAACATTTTCGGAAAAATATATAAAATTTTTACTAGATTTAAACAAAAAAATTACACAATTTTAGCAAAAATTCGTGTTAGTCATGGAAATTTCATGAAGTTTTGCAAAGATTTCATAAAGTTTGAAGCAAAATCGATTTTTAAAGATTCTGAATAAAAAATTTTCTAAAGGTTCATAGGA
>CAKNWT010078230.1:0-10188 GCA_932066315.1 Andricus coriarius | reverse complement strand
TAGCTCTGCAGTCTGCAGTGGGACTCCGATACCGTGTCGAAAGTCGAAAATCGAACGGACCTCTTTTTCTAACGTGTGGAGCTGGAAAGAGAGGATCGTTCGATTTTCGACTTCGAAACAGCATCGGAGTCCCACTGCTACTAATAATATCCGTGCAGAATAGCGACTGGATCGGTAAAATCTACAGATCCGCAGGTCAGCACCACTTGAGAATTGCCACTGGTAACCAGAAATGATAGTCATATTCAGTTGCCTATACTTGTAACATTTACTGAACTGCCGTGTTGTCCATATATGTACTTGGAAGATCAGTAGATTTAACTTGGTTTTCAGTAAAATATAGGGTTCTTTTTTCTGCGTGTAGAAAGGCGCGCTTACCACGAAGGAGTAATTATTCAGTAATACTGAAATAATCAAAACTGTGATAATTATTATGAGTAATTCAATAATTTATATCTATTATTATATTATATATATTATTTATTTATTTTTTTATTTTATAGTAATTCCTTCAATTTAGTAACACAAATATTTTTCATATGATGTTGCCTCAAAATGCTTGGGTGATATTTGTAAAGAAAGATCCAAGCATTTCAATAACTCAGTTGGTTAACGCGTCGGTTATAATTAAAAGATTAGGTAGTTTTAGGTAGTTTTAGGTAGGTTTCTAATCCTCAGTGAGTGTGATTTTTTAAAGCTTTCCGAGTTCTAAGAGTATATAAAGCCCTTGCATTCTAAATTTTCAGATACTTCCAAAAAAATGTGTATCACTTTTTTCTTAATTCTGTTGAAAAGTTATAAGCTTTACAGATGATGACTGATCATTTTTTTGAATACGGAAGATTACGTCACTGAATTTGTAAGCAAATACTTTTTTCCGTGTACTTTTAACTAGTAATAAGCTGAGAAATTCATGATAATAGGAATATAATAAGCAGCATGAACCGAAATGAATAATCATAATGAATGAATATGTGAAATTGTATATTTAAATACAGAAACTAGTTAGCTTTTTATAATCCATGCAAAGGTGAGGATGCAAGAGATAAAAAAGATTTGCTTCCCACAATCGATTTTCAATACACTCAGCGCATAATGTATCGTGCAAATTGTGTATGGTCCCATTGTTTCTCCTCCTCGAATATTGTGTGGTCACGAGACTTTGGTCTGACCGAACCTCCGACTCTCCAATCTACTATAAATTCTACTATGATGTATTTTCCAGTCATATGTACACAGAAACTCTAATAACAAAACACATTGAAGGCCCTTATTTTCTTCTACCAAAAGCATCTGTACGCAAATTATAGTTATGATAACTTCTATAATTGTTTTGCGGTATAAAAAAAATAAAGATATGTCATGGTGATCGCAAAAAAATACAAAAAAGGGTTTAGTAGTCTATTGTATATCATTAAGCTATTTCCCTTTCGGCGAGCCTCTAGGGGTAAGCGTGACACTACCCGATTCGGGTAGTGTTTTTTAGGTGGATTTGTAGTAAATGGGCTCACCACACCCACGACCGCCAACAGCAACGCAGTAGTATCAGACGGTCACCCATCCAAGTACTAACCGCGCCCAACACTGCTTAACTTCAGTGATCTAACGGGAACTGGTGCTTCCAGCGTGGTATGGCCGTTGGCCATTATTAAGACGTTAAATAAGTAATTCAAGACTCACCCTCCCATATATTCCCGCCCCTAATCCCCTTATATAATATATAAATGTTTGGTGAAGAGGCGGAGAAGGTTAGGACAGAAGAAGAGATTTGGGAGGTAGTAGAGAGAGAAAAAGAAGGAAAATAGTAAAATTAAAATATTGAGATGGTAGAGGAGAAATATATTTTTTAGATTTGTTAGGACGGGTAGAAAGGAAAGTTCGGGAAGAAGGAATGGATGGTAGGGAAAGAGGCACAGGGGGAAGTGGACATAATCAGGGAAGAATTAGTCAAGATCTTAGGAATAATGAAAGATGGAAAGGCACCTGGTGTAGATGCGATTCTAAATGAAGTCTGGAAATATGAAGGGAAAGATTTAAAGGAATGGGCATGGATATTGCGCAACAGAGTACGGAAAGGAAAGGGATTGCGAGAATTATAGAAATAAAGGGACATGGTACCCATAGTGAAGAAACTAGAAGAGGAGGAGGTTAGAGAGTATGGAGGAGTGACGCTAATGCCAACATTGTATAAAATATATGTGACTGTTTTATGAGAGAGGTTGAAGAAAGAAGTTTAGGAAAAAAGGGAGACACACTGAATCAGACAGGGTTTAAGAAAGAAATAGGGGTGATGGACATCACATACGTTTTGAATTATCTGGTAAAAAAATAATTAAAAGGGAGAAGAAGTAATGAAGAAAAAAGGCTGGGGAGGAGTTAAGATGGAAAAAGAAAAGATATTTTCACTGGCATACATGGACGAAATAGTGTGGGTGGCAGAGGATGCAAAATGTATGGCAGGCTTAATTACAGAATTGGAGAAATACTTAGTTGGGAAGAAATGGAATTTAATTGTAGAAAAGACCAAGATAATGAGGTTTAGAAAAGATGAGATACAAAAAAATGGTTTAACAGATGGATGTGAGTAAAGTTGGAAGAAGTGGAGGCATGGGTAATGAAATAGATTTGAGAAATAGGAAACAGAAGGTTAAAAAAAGATTGGAGAAGGAGAATGTGGTTACATATTTTATATACTTGCATGGCCGATATTAGACTATGGACTAGAGAAATTGGGATGAAGGGAAAGGAAAGTGATTGAGAAGTTACAGGAAATGGTATATAAAGGTGGACGCCAGGGGTAGATTGGAGGTCGCCTAGATACATGATGAGAAATGAAGCACAACAGGGTATATTAAGTATTAGAGGAGTGATGTAGGAGAGGGGACTGGAGTGAACTGTAAAGAATTGGAGAGAAAAGTCAGGGAAAGACAATTAATAGAAAGATAGGTGGTGATTGAGGAATCAAAATATAATAAATGGTATAAGATGATAAAAAAGAAAGGAGCACCAAAAAGTTTGAAAAAGGGATGGGGAGAGAGAAGATGGATCAGAATAGTAGGATTTAGATTGGATAATGAGGTAAGAGAAAGGATGTACTGAGAAAAGAAAGAGAACAGAAAGTGCAGATTATGTGAATGGGAAGAGGAAACATGGGATCATGTATGGGAAGGATGTAGGAGGGTAATGGAAGATAAAGGAAGCTGGCAAGGAAATTTGGTACATAGAAATTAACAATGAGTATTCACAGAAGTTAATTTTTGATTATTTTTTATTGATTCCAAAAGATTTAATTCAAACCGGTGAATAATTGGTTGAAATATCAAATAATATATGTACGATAACTAGCGATTCACTACCGCAAATCTTTTAGAAAAACATTAGAAATTATATTGTTTTTCTCAAATAAAGTCAAAACACTTGTTGCAATTCATATTTGTTATTTGCTTTCAGTGCCATCAGTCTGTAACCATAAAGTCTGTTTTTCATTCGACGTACTCTTTAATTGCTATGCGTTTTTGCTTAATACTTTCAAAAAAAATTATCGTAGTCATTACATTTACATGAATACATTGGTTTTCTCCTTTATATATGAAGATAGAAAAATAGTTAGAAACGGCAGTAGATCCGCGAGTGAATTATCTAAGCAAACTCATTTTGAACATTTTCAAGTGGACAAAAGTGGTAAGCTTAGTCAAATTAAAAACTTTATACTGAAAAAGCAACATGTTTTTAGCAAAATAATCAATTTACAATAAAGGTATTTTTTCATTTTTTGTGGGGTTAATTCCTCTAATTTTTGGTGTACACAAGACTGCATGGGATTGTATAAGATTGCTTATATGTGACTGAAGAATATTGCATGAGATTCCAAAATATTCCATGGATTATAGCTAAATCGTTATTCAGGCAAAAATTATAGGGTAATCAGTATTAGAATAAATAATATACAAATAAAATTTCTTTTTTCTTAATAAAATGATGTAGAAATAAAATGTACACAGTAAAAATTTCTGAATTCCCTTGGCGTCTTTAAAATTGCTTAAAATTTCGTTGAAATCTATGAAAATGCTTTGAAATCTCTTGAAATCCCTTGATACCTTTGGAAATATTTCTATATACAATAAAAAAATTTTAATCTGTTCAAATCCGTAGATTTTCCTTGGAATCTTGTTACCCCTTAGAAGTTTTGTTGAAATTTTCAAACAAATTAGAGGTCCCATAAAAATCTTAAGTCTTTGAGAAATTTTTTGAAATTCATTGAATTCTTTATAAATCCTTAAAAAAATCCTTAAAATCATGTGAAATTCCTTAAAATCTTTAGAAATCGTAAAAATCCATTAAAATAAGTGGAAATCTTTTAAAAGCCTTTTCATAAATCGTAAAAATCCTTTAAAATAGGTAGACATTATTTGAAATCTCTTAAATATAAATTAAATTAAACTTATACATTAAAATTCTCTAAAAAAAAGTTCAAATCCATAAAAATTTTTGAAATCCTTTGAAATCCTTGGAAATTAATGAAATCCTTTAATAACGCTATACAAATATGGTACCTTTTTAACCTTATCCTTTTATATTTTTCACATCGTTTTTAACAAATTAAAAGGTCACAAAGCAAGTTAAAAGTATTTTAGAACTTCATTTGACATTATAAAACTTTTAAAACATTTTATTTCTTGACAGAATGGATTTTACAAATAAAAAAAATGAAAAAGTTCGGCCTTTTTACAAACTAAATGTAATTGTGACTAACTACCAATAGCTAACCGTGTGAAAAAAGTTTTCATGGCTCACGGATGGCAATAAACTTTGAAATATCTCGCTAAAGCATGGGTCACGGCTGAATGGTAGCATGGCTAAAGCCTTGCTCCTATCCGTCTCCCATGCTTAGGACCAGCGATCGCAATTCGGCTCCCCAACTGCAGTGCGCATGCGTTGCATCGGCAGTCTCATTGGCTGTAAATGGCGCGCTTTTTTGAATCTATTAAACGTGTAAATCAATTTTTTATAATAAATCATAATTCCGGAAATGATAACAATTTATTTCCAGATCACAAAATAGTAATTTAGAGTGCAAGGTGAAATAATTATTTGATTCTACTCTTTACAAATACATTATTGATTTTAAATTCAAAGGAAGAAATACATTTTTTCACGAATGTAAATTTCAAATCATTCATAATATTTGTTTGTACCTTATGATTATTATATATTGTGAAAAATTGATTTGCATATTTAATCATTTTAAAGAAGCGCGCGATCAACATCCAATGAGGCTGCTGGTGCGACACATGCGCAGTGCGGTCGGGGAGCCAAATTGGAACACTGCTTAGGAAACGCTAAACACAAATTAATATTTTTAAGAACATGCAATTGATAGAGAACATTATCCCGCGTTGAAAATTAAAATTTTAAGTTTGCCAGTAGCCGACACATCTCTAAATGGTAAGTACACTACCCGGGTGCACCAGAACGCGCAACAGGTCGTTCAAGACGTCATCTACGAGAACTTTTAAAACATTGAAATTGTGCTAACAGACAAAATAACTACTAATGGTGAGTGGACGATCCATATGTAGTCATTCTGGCTCTTAACACAATTTAAATGGTTTAAAAGTTCTCGTAGATGACGTCTTGAACGACCTGGTGAACGATTCGGAGCACCCGGATCCTCCACTCACTATTGTTAGTTATTTTGGCTGTTAGCAAAATTTAAATGTTTTTAAAGTTCTCGTAGATGACGTCTTAAACGACCTGGTGCGCGTTTCGGTGCACCCGGATAGTGGACATACCATTTAGAGATGTGTTGGCTATTGGCAAACTTAAGATTTTAATTTTCAACGCCGGCTAATGTTCTCTATCACTTGCATGTTCTTAAAAAAATTCATTTGTGTTTAGCGTGTCCTAAGCATGGGAGACGGACAGGAGCAAGGCTTTAGCCATGCTACCATTCAGCCGTGACCCATGCTTTAGCGAGATATTTCCAAGTTTATTGCCATGCGTGAGCCATAATTAGCTGAAAATAACGTCTAAAGGGTTTTTTAGGTCACTGTTAACAAATTTGTAGTCAAAAATTCAAAATGGCCGATTCAATATGGCGGTAAAAAAGTTTTTAATGAGCCCCATAACTTCAAAATAGGTTTTCGGAGCTTTTTAGTCCCTGATTACGAATCTGAAGTCAACATTTCAAAATTCAAAATGGCGAATCCAATATGGCGGCCAAGATTAAAAAATTGGTTTTGAGGCTTCAGAATGTGTCCTCATGCGTTCTTTGGGTCGCTGATTACGAATTTTGTGTACAAATGCCAAAATTCAAAATGGCGGATCCAATCTGGCAGACATTAAAAAAAATTAAGTATCGTATCCTCCATTTTGAATTTTGACTTCAGATTCGTAATCGGCGGCCAAAAATACCCTGTAGAACCCATTTTGAAGCCACGGGACTAATTTCCCTTTGGGATCCTTTAATAGGTCTAGATATGATTGGAAAATTCTTTGAAATTCATTGAAGTATTCCTTGATATCTGTGTAAGTCTCAAAAATGCGTTCAAATAAATATAAATAATTTGAAATTCCTTAAAAAATATAAATCAAATTGAACTTATTCATTAAAGTTCTCTAAAAAAACGTTTAAATACATAGAAATCTTGAAAATTCCTTCGAAATCCTTATTGGATTAATGAAATCCTTTTAATCTTGTTAAATACCTTCAAAAACCTTGAAATCCATTGAAATGTTTGAAATCGCTAGGAATCCCTTGAAATTCCATTTAATATTAATTTATTTTCCACAGTTTTCTATCAATCTCTTCAAATCTTTAAAAATCTCACAAAATGCTTTGATATCCCTTAAAATTTTTTTAATCCGTTACAATTTCTGAAAACGATTGGAAATATTTGAAATCCTCAAAAATCCTTAGAAATGTTTCGAAATTCTCTGAAATCCGTATATTTTTCAATCTCTTGAAATCCGATGAAATGCTTTCAAATTATTTGAAATCTTTGGAAATTTCACAAAATCATTTTAAAAGCCTTCAAATCCCTGGAAATTCTCTGGAATTTCTTAAAATTACTTAAAATCCATTTAAATTAAATTTGTTTTGGGTTCACAATGGTGTTTTTGAACCAACTAAATTTTCGTTTGAATCAACCAAATATTTGTTTAAATCAGTCAAATATTTTGTTGGTCCTATATCGAAGATATAATTTATTCAAACATTTTTCTGAGTAATATTTATTGACATATTTTTATTTCAGATAGGTATATTAAAAATGGAAAATAACGAATCCAAATCGAGGTCAACAATACAGCAATTTTATGCTGGCCAGAGTGTCTTCATTACAGGTGAATATTAAAAAGTTGTAATTGCTAATTAAATTAAACATTATACAGAGAAGGAGTGATATATAATAAAATATAAAAATCTTATTAAAATTATAACACTGTTCTTGGTCACAAAAGAAAAAACTCTTAAAACAACAATTCTGTCATTTACAGGAGGTACCGGCTTTTTGGGAATGATTTTGATAGAAAAACTTCTGAGATGCTGTTTTGAACTAGCTTCTATTTATATTATAATAAGACCAAAAAAAGGTCAAGATATTCATGATCGACTTGAAGCGATTTTTTCAAACCCGGTGAGTTCTCAACTCTACATACAAGGTCTTTTTAAAGATATATTCTAATTAATTTAATAATTATTAATTAATGTACACCTTTTTGTTCTGTTCGAAGTACTTGGATGCACGTTCTATTGAAATACTAAAAAGCTGCACTCTGTCAATTCGGTGTGTATATTGCCAATTACCAATAAATTGAAAATTAAAACGATTTTTAAAAGAGTTTGCAAAGTACTCCAATATATGGATTTTATGTAATTTTGTCTGCTGAATTGAATGTCCTTATCAGTTTTTCCATAACTCGCAGATTTATACAAATTCTTTATAACAATGAAATTAAATGCTTCACACAAAAAAAGTGTTATCTCAAACTCTCATTTCCTACACGGGATAAACTTAGCGCTTAAATTTTAAGTGCGATTCCATGACTCCTGGATAGAGAGAAAAGCCTCATAAGATTTCAGCGAATTTGATTAAATAGTGGAAGAAAAGTTAATGTATTGTTAAAAAACAGAGATACTGAATTAATTCTGCTAATTCTCATGAAAAAGTATATCAAAAACCAAGCGATCCTTTCTGATAAATAAGAAACTTTTTCCTAGAGTTGAAGTGACAGTCAAATAATTTTTAAGAAAAGGAATTCAAGCAAATAATTGATAAATTATATCAAAAAGTCTCTCAGATTTTGTTTGACAGTGAACGACTTTTTATATGATTTGTGAAAAATAATTTAGAAAATGAGTAATGGAAAAATTGAGAATACGGGCTTATAGAATTTCGTCGACAGTCACTGAAAACTATAGATGCGCTGTGAACGTTTTCTGTAGCACGGCGCACGTTGCGCGTTTCACCCGTTGGAAGAACATTTGCTAGGTCAGGCATTTGCTTTGATTTGGAAATAACAGGGGATTTATTTTCTGATCGAGAATAAATTTTAATTCTTAGTTTTAACAGAAAAAGTCATTCAATCACATTTAATTAAACTTCATATCATATTGCTTAATACGAGATTTGACGAGATCATTTTGAAAGTCTTTAACATGGCTTTGATTCCAATTATAATTGTAGAGCTCAAGCACTTCTGATTTTAAATATTGCTTCATTGTAATGACTAATTGTCGAATCGGGACAATTTTACTTGTTATTTCTAAATGAAGTGAAGATATTTTTAGAAAGAATTCTTCAATCAAGGAAAATGTGTGGGACCAAAAATGATAAATCTTTTGGCAATCATTCTTATACATATAATAATTCTTTTTTATTACTTCAATAATAACAAAATACATATGGCAACATAATGAATAGTTACCAAGTTTCAGAAATGTTTACAAATACTTTTATTACATTTTTTTAATATGTAAAAAATGTTATGCCTATTCCAAGCATGATATTTAAGGAAAAGGAATTGAAAAACAACATTTAAAAAAAGTTTATTGTGAATGTATTTCATTTTATAAAAAAATAATTAAAATATTGACTATTACACATTTTAAAAATAAAAAATCTAGAATGCAAGGAGGAAGCACACAAATATTTTTCATCTGACCAGCGTGAGACTCAATCATTTTCAACCTGAAAGATTTTGCCACATTTAAAAACTGAGTAAAAAAAGCGATGAAAGAATTGGATAAATTGAAAACTGTGCGTTTTATGGTGGTTTTTGTGTAGCAGGAAATCGTTTTTTGTCATTGAATACGGAAGGTTGTGAATTTTAATTGACTTTCTCTCATATCCAAGACTATTGTACAAAGTCTCTGGATTTTTAATCAACTATTTTTTTCCGTGTACAAGGAATTTTTTTTAACAATGAAAATTCATTAAAACGCAGGCTTCTCCAAATACTCTACACTTAATCAACAAATTGATATCTCATAAACTATTAGTCACGAAAAGTTCGGATAGGAGTTACTTTAAAGCTTTTTTTCATAATTCACGAAAAAACTATTAAACTTTTTACCTATCTTTTACCCGGGAGCAACAATTCAAGTAAAGCGATTAAAAAAGTTTTCAGTAGGTATTTCATTCCACGTCCACCTATTCTCATATAATTTGACTGGACTATTAAACAATATCTGAATTTCTTACAGATATTTGATCGATTAAAAATTGAATTTCCGAATTTTCGAAAAAAGATCAAAGTAATGCAAGGTGATTGCACCTTACCAGGTCTTGGAATTTCCACCATGGGCAAGGAGATTTGAGTGAAAAACGTTTCAATCGTTTTTCATATGGCTGCGACAGTCAGATTTGATGAAAAATTAAAACTTGCGGTAGATATTAACGTTCATGGCACAAAAGAAATGATTGATCTTTGTAAATGCATGTATAATTTAAAGGTCAGTATATTCTTATTTTTAACTTTATTATTATATTTATACACTATTATTTTCAAATTTTTATAACGTGATATTCTATTTTTCTATTATTCTATTTAACCTGAAATTAATTTTTTAAAGGCTTTTATGTGCGTGTCAACCGTTTATAGCAATTCTATAAGAAAAGAGATTGATGAAAAATTTTACGAGCCTGCAATAACAGGTTCGAATTTTTTATTCCAAATATGAGTATG
>CAKNWT010078210.1:0-10912 GCA_932066315.1 Andricus coriarius | reverse complement strand
CTGTATTAATTTTTCTTCTGGAAATTCCAATTCCGATTTTAATTTATTATTTTTTTAAAATAAATTTAGTAAAGCAGTATTCCCGAAGATTACCACCAGGTTAGTTCTTATAGGCCTGTTACCTTGTAACATAGACTTGTTACCTGAAAGAACATTTACCCGCAATTTTCTCCGCAATTTTTTTTTTTTTTGGGTATTGCCTCATTATTATTTAGAAAATTAAAACCCTCGAAAGGTAACAATTTAACAAATTGTTATATCAAAGATTAGGATTTTCTCTTAATGCCAAACAAACATATACAATTTTACCTTATATCATTCCGATCATACTCAAAAGGACAAACATCGATTTTCTCTATCCAGAGTATCCAGCATGATGCTGATAAATTTGTTATCCCTTGATTGAACTCCGGTAGAAATTCCTCAGTCAAGAAATGATGGCGGTTTGATCACCTTACACTCGAACTGATGATTCCGGTCAAAACCTCAGCAAGTTGCGCAATATCGGTACCGCTGCTCCTCACGCTTCTTCGTCTAGAGCTACGCCGCTCCCAGCCGTTCCATGCTTAAAAAAAAAACTGGAACCGTGCCGTGACAGACTCCTAGACCTAGACCTCCCTCTTCTTCCAGAGCTATGGTCCCTACGTCTGCATCTATACGGCTCATCAAGCGAATCCCTTGGCGAACACAATCGGCTGTATCGTGATCGACGTCTAGGTCGATCACCTTTCTTCACTGTCACTTTTTCACAGTTCACACACTTATACAAAATTAATGTATTTCAATTAATTTCAATTGTCACTATACACTGATAACCGTCGCGGTATAAAACGCGTGTGGGGCTATTCCACTTCTGATCTGTAAGGATAAATAAATCCAGATCTTTTCTTATAAAAAGATTATATTTTATATAATTATGCGATTACAAATACTGCAAAAATGCTGGACAAAATTGTATTTAAAACAGAAATAAAATAGTAAGCGACTGCTTAGGACGACAACCAGAGCAAAACTGACTCTGGTTCACCTCCCCTCAAGATATTAGGCCCCTTGTTGGCCCCACAGTCGCCCATGTTTAGTCTACGACTCTATAGCGACTATGGTACTCTATCGCCACAAGTCGCCAGCATTACCCAAAATGTTTATATAAGACTTCTACAATCCCTCGAAACATTCTGCCTCAGCTCAAGCTAGCATCGAAGTGATTTTAATATAATATTTACTTCACTATGAAATACCATAATTTTGCATTACGGTTATTTTTATCTTTTAATTGAAAAATTGCGTGAGACCAAAAAAATATCAATCACGCGCGTATAGCCCACGTTTTTGTTTTCTAGTAAGATGTAAATTGTGTACGTGCTCTAGATAAAAATCGTATTTTGTAGATGAAAAGATAAGAGATTTATGTGCATTTAATAAATTTTCCCTGTATCTCTAGAACCATCTGTTATTAAAAAAGTTAATTTACAGCAGAAGAGATACAATATCGGGAATGCCGTTGGGTACCACACAAATTGTGTAAAACTTTTCTGTCATTCCGTTATCTGAGCGGGTGATGGATAGGCAGTGAATAAACGAAAATTCGAAATGTGGGGAATATTTCAAATCACAATCAGTAAAACGCTTTGTAGTTGATCAAGCATATCTGTCAACGAATCAGAGATTCTGCTCCGGGATGTGTGAGACTGTGAGATAGCTTTGAAACAAGAACGTATTAACAGGTATCATGTGGGTTAATAGGGGTATGGGGTCGTTCATAAACTACTTTACCAATTTTTGACTAGTTTACCCAATACACAATGGTTCAATTTTCAACTAAAGCAGATTTTCTACCAAAAAAGGTGAATTTCTAACCCAAAAAGCGGAACTTTTAATAAAAACAAAATTAAATTTTAAACACGCAGTTGCATAAGAATTTTCAACCTACAAAGACACCGTTGAATTTTCAAGCCAAAAAAACGAATTCTTCAGTACGCGGTTTAATTTTCAACTAGACAAGCTGAATTTTCAACAAAAAAGTTCATTTTTAACCAAGAAAGATGACTTATTCATCCTAAACGATGAATTTTGTACCAGTTGAATTTGAAAAAAAATCAAATTTTCAACAAAATAGTTAAATCCTTAACTAATTAGGTGAATTGGCAATCAAACGATGAACTTTTTACCCAGCACTTTAATTTTCAATCAAAAAAGATACATTTCGAACAAAAAATGGAATAATTAAATTTTGATTTAAAAAAACTTATTTTTTGCTAGTTAAATTCAACCAAAAATACGTTTTTTCATCTTATAGTTGCATTCTCAACCAATGAGAAGAAATTTTCAACAAACATGAATATTTTTCCAACTAAATGACCAAAATAAATGGTTAACAAAATAGTTGAATTCTCAACCAATTAGTAGAATTGTCAATCAAGAAAGGTGAATTTTTAACCAACACAGTTACATTTTCTACTAAAAAATATATTTTTTGAACCAAAAATGGATCCATCAAATTTTCATTCAAAAAAATTTATTTTTAAAAGAAAAAAAGATTATTTTTAACCAGCTGAATTCAACTAAAAAAATGTGTTTTCAACTGCATAGTTGAATCCTCAACCAATGGGAAGAAATTTTCAACAAACTTATAAACTGCACAAGTGTTTGATTGAAAATTCCTGTATTTTGTTGATAATTCGTCTTTTGTGATTGAATATTAATCATTTTAGTAAATAATTCACCTTTTTGGTTTAAAATTAATTTTTTTTTTAAATAATTTAAGTTAGGTTGAAAATTCCTTAAATTCAAATATTTGGTTGAGTATTCATGTATTCTGTTGAAAGTTAATATTTTTGCGTAGAAAATTAATCTGTTTGGTTGAAAATTATTTTTTTAGTGAAAATTTAGCTATTCTATTTTGAGTTAAAAATGCATATTTTTTATGTAAAAATTTAACTATGTTGTTGGAAATTCGTCTTGGTGGTGTAAAAGTAATATCATTATTTAAAACTTCATTTCTTGGTTAAAAATTCATTTCTTTGTTTACCAATTTTACTTTTCTATTGAAAATTATTACTATTATTTTTTTTTTGCATAAAATTCATTTATTTTATTGAAAACTTGTCTTTTTTTGGTTGAAAATTCAATTATTTTGGTAGAAAAGTCGTACTTTTGGGTTGAAAATTCAACTTTATGGTAAAGTCTCATATTTTTTATTGGAAAACTCAACTATTTTGCAGGTAATTTATCTTTTTGGCTAGAGAACTAAACATTTTGGATTTTATTTCTTTATTGACTAAAAAATCCTGTTCTTGGATTAAAAATTTGTCTTTTTTGGTTGAGGATGCAACTATTTTGTTGAAAATTTGTATGTATGGGTTTAATTGAACTGTTTTTGATAGAAAATTTAGTTTTTTTAAACTGAAAATGCAATTCTTCCATTTTTGATTTTAAAAAAATGGGTTTTTCTGAGTTGAAAACTTAACTGCTTGCTTGAAAATTCATGTCTTTTACTTTGTCTGACGTGATTTTTGGATGACTCCTTATTAAATTCTGTATGTCTATTATCACTAAAAGTGTTTAAAATAAATCTACAATTTTTTTCTCTTGACATTATTGATCATCTAAGAGTAGGGTCTTTTTATACCTTAAAGAAAAATTTAGAATTGACAGGGAAAATGAAAAATTGTTCAGGGAAAAGTCAGGGACTTTCGAAATTGGGATTTTGTAGCAACCCTGAAAATCAAACAAGATATGCTTTTGAAGCAGATTTAGATTCACATTAAGTCTATGGTATTCTGTTTATTTTTTAATTTTTATTATTAAAAATTAAGTAATTTGCTTTATAATACATGCCGCACTGAAACTTCAGAAAGTTTTACGAGTAGTTCGAGGTTCTTGTTTGAGGTACTTGAGTATATTCTTACATGTGCGAGACGCACAGAACATAAGTTTCCAAACTTTCCCATATTATACCTTCGCGTCTTTATCTTTCTAATTAGATTTCTTGCTCTCAACAAAAGCGTCACTTTCTTATTCGATTTCATACACTTCTTACATGATGCAATTTTCAATTTCTTTACTATTGTTGAAACAATTATTTTCTTGCTTCTTCTCATACCAAGACTCATCGTCTTTTAGGACCAGGAAATTTATTTTAGTATTTTATCACTTGTTTTATTACCGGAAACCTTGTTTGGTACTTAGATGCGCGACATTAAATTTGATGTTTTAGTGCTAAATGAAAGATCCTCTTATCTTTATGGATGTCTTCTGAGGCACCCTCAGAAAGTTTGGAATAGCCTGTTTGAAACTTATTAAGTGGGTATGAAATATGTTTCCGATTTCAAAACTCAGTAATAGTCAAATGTTATCTTAGTTGCAAAATTCACATCAGCTAGAAGAAACTTTTGTTTTGGAGAGTCCAATGTCATTTTTGAGAACCTCAAATAATATTTTGTAAATCATGACAGAGATTACAGTCTATCTGCTTTTTTACTAATCCCCCTTTTCCCTCCTTAAATGTAAAAAAAAACCCGTAAAATACTTAAAATGTAAACTTTTAACCCTTTTTCCTTTTTCAACAAAGTTTTAATTTATTTTTGTTTTTAATCATAAAAAAAGAGTACGCTTTCAACGATCGTTTTGAGGTCCTTCCACACAGCGCCGACACCAAGGTAAAATGAAAAATGCAAAACGCTCTAATAAGTCATACATACCTACCCCTCGTGAGCAAAAATATTGTAAAAGTGTAAAAACAACTTTAAACAGCGTAAATATACTTATATAAAGCACATCAACAATAACAATATTCGGAAAAAATTGTTAGCGGAGATTGTTATGCTACTCGAAATTAAAGTACTAAATTGTTTGCTACTATAATTCAAAGTTCAAGATTATTCTGCTACACGAGAAGCCAAAAAATCGGGAATCTATTATTTTCGTGGCAGAATAATGTATACATTCAAATTCGATTAGAAAAAAAATCCGATACTTTATTTTCGAGGAGCAAGAAAGTCGGTAATATATTATTCGGGTAGTAGAATAATCGAGTAGCAAAAAAGTCGAGTACTTTAATTTCAAGTAGCAAAAAAATCCATTATTTTATATTCGAGGAGCAAAAAAACTTTAATCTATTATTTGTGTAGCAGAATAATCTAGAACTTCTAATTAAAGTAGCAACAAAATCCAATACTTTAATTCCGAGGAGCAAAAATATCCTGTATTTATCATGCAAGTAGCAAAATAATCTAGAACTTGGAATTCCAGTAGCAAAATACCCGATATTTTATTTTCAAGTAGCAAAAAGATCGGGAATCTAGAATTTCAAATTTGAGTATCAAAATAATCCGATACCTTATTTTCGAGGAGAAAAAAAACTTTAATCTATTATTCGTGTAGCAAAATAATCTAGAACTTCGAATTCAAGTAGAAAAACAATCTAGTATTTCAGTTTTGAGCAGCAAAAAAATCTGGAGTCTATTATTCGAGCAGCACGAAGATCCGACACTTTATCTACGAGGGGCACAAAAATCAGTGATATATTATTCGTGTACAGCAGAATAATCTAGAAGTTGAAATGCGAGCAGCAAAAAAATCCGACACTTTATTTTCGAGGAGCAACAAAATAAGTGATCTGTTATTCGTGTAGCAGAATAATCTAGAACTTGAAATGAGAGCAGCAACAAAATCCGGTACTTTATTTTCAAGGAGCAAAAAAGTTGAGAATCTATTACTCGTATAGTAGATAAATCTAGAAACTTCGAATTCATGTAGCAAGAAAGTCTAGTTCTTCGGCTTGGAGTAGCAAAAAAATCCGAAATTTGATTTTCGAAGAGCAAAAAAATGGAATCTATTATTCGTGTAGCAGAATAATTTAGAACTTTGAACTCGAATAGGAAAAAAATCTAGTACTTCAATTTCAAGGAGCGAAAAAAATCAGGAATCTATTAATCGCGTAGCAAAATAATCTGGAAATTCTAATTCGACTAGAAAAAAAATCCGGTACTTCAAATTCGTGGAGCACAACAATCGGGAATCTATTATTTGAGTAGCTGAATAATCTGCAACTCTCGGAGTTTAAATTCTGTTTCAACATTAATATGATAATTAACGATAGTTTTATCATTTGAATGAATATTTGCATCTAGGTCATTTAAACTACACTAGATTTTACAGTTATTTCTCAATTTATTTGAATTCAACTTATACGTTAATTAATACTTTCGGGGTCAATTATAGAAAACATAAATTTCCAACAAGGAATTAATTAATCTAAAGGTCTGAATCATCTTTATATTGCTTGAACTTGTTTTCATATTTTCAGGAAATTTTCAGTTACGAGATGTTAATATATTTCACTTGCGCGCTGAGCGGAAGTCGTGCTAGCGTCGCCGCCCTTATCTCGGAAGTTTAAAGAGCAAAAAATATTTTTTTAGCATAGAATTTGCAAAAAAATATAGTGTTTCCCATTATTCATTTTGCCTTGGTGGTGGCGCTGAGTGGACGGACCTATCGTTTTGATGATGGTAACTAAGCCCAAGGGAGAAATAAATTCTATAGTTTAAAATTTTAAAAATCTTACTATATAGAAAAGTCCAGAGTTTTAAGATTCTAAAAAGTATAGTTAATGTGAATAAAAATTAATTCTTATAAATTTACAATTTTTTTCGGCATTGGAGGACATGCTGCTAATAAAAATACACTAAAAAATATTGAAAGGCTTAGGAAAAAACTGAAAATTTGGAATGAAAAACAAAATGTTCGAAATTTTTTTGGTAAAAATATAAAGATTATATTTCTTACTATTTGTAGAAAAAGGTGACTGTCATTATTTATTATTTGAATAAATTATTTTTAAAGAAACTGTCATGCTTTTAGAAAACTTCAATTGGTAATTGTGTCAGCTGGTCTTTTGATAAGAATGTTTCCTACATAAAGCATCTCTTGTTGATTTTTTTCCGGAGCAATAAAAATTTAAGTGCATAATAATTATTGTTAAATAACATCTTAATATATACATTTACACTAAATCATGTAATTTTCACATCAATTTATAAATCATACAATTTTTAATAGTTTAGTTTTTGAATATCACTGAATCTGCATACCAAATTAATTTTTTTCATTGATATTCTTATAAATAACAAAAAACTCAAAGAAACCATACATTAAAAGAATCCGTGGATGTTTAATCTTGTAAAATTTGGCTTTTAGTGTTTTTTTTACACGTATTACACTTAGCCGCAAGAATGCAAAATCTAAAATAGTTAATACACTCATAAAGAAAATTAAAAATATCTCTTTCCACAAGTTCTTTTCGATTGAGGAACTGGACGATTAAAAGTGGAAATTCCAAAGATGATTTTGGCAAAATTTGAAACAAAAATCTTCTCAAATATTTGAAATATTAATCAAATTATAACTTTTTTATTTCTTATCACATTAACCCCATCGACCCTACCCATAAACGTTTTTTCATAGCTGACATTTAAAAATATCTGAATCTGAAGTGCAATTATTATAACATAAAAAAATATAAACATAAAAACATAAAAACATAAAAACATAAAAACATAAAAACATAAAAACATAAAAACATAAAAACATAAAAACATAAAAACATAAAACATAAAAATGATTATAGTATAGCATAGTATAGTATAGTACAGTATAATATGTAGGAAATCATAATATATACCAAGTTTTTTATAGTGAAGCAGATCCCCCTTTTTTAAAAACAATCTCATTTTTACCAAAAATTGAACAACTGAACTGCTTTGATTCCCTTCGTGACTTCAATTATGGCAATCCTGGGTTTCTTTTCTTGCATTATTAAAACATTAAAAGTCTTGATTGTTTCTAGGTATCTCCATTATAACAAGATTTTACCGATTTCGCCGCTGTGTCAGAAATCGAGGGCCGGAAATTAGCCCGGGTACTATATTACCCCATGTTCCGTATTACCCCAGGTGCCATATTTCCCCATATTCCCTTCGTCACGTATCCATAGCCACAGCCATCACATGGGCTAGGCAAAGCCGCCATATCTAATTTTCTTTTCCACATTTCCGGCACTTACGCCCTTTTGGAGTGCCAAACTGCGTAAGGAATCGAGACCAGTGGTGTAGTCCTAAAAGAAAAAGTGGCAAAAACATTATAATTTCATTATGAAAATAATTAATTTAATTTATATATTGGCGGTACTTTCGATAAACTACGTTACCAGTTTGAGGGGGGAGGGGGGCAAAAACTAAGATTGATAACGGGTGGGGTTAAAAATTTAATTATTTTGTTGAAAATGCAACTATAATGTTAATAAGTCATCTTTTTTTATCAACAATTCAAATACTATATTAAAAATTAATTTTTTTAGTTAAAGGTTTATCTCTTTGTATGAAAATGTAACAATTTTGGTGAAAATTCGTTTCATGTTTGGTTGAAAATAAATTTCTTGAACCGACAATTAATTTATTCCATTTTTAGTTAAAAATTGATCTTTTTCAGTTAAAAATGAAACTATTTGGTTAAAAACTTATCTTTTTTAGTTAAAAGTTCAACTTTGGTTGAAAATTCATGTATTTTGTTGAAAATTCGGTTTTATTGGTAGAAATTTAATTATTGGTTGAAAATGTATCCTTTTTGTTTAAAAATGTTAATTTTTTGGTTGAAATATCAACTATTTGCTTTTAAATGAACTTTTATGTTAACAATTCTATTGTTTTGTAGAAAATTCATCTTTTTTGCTTGAAAATTCAACAATTTGGTTAGAAATTAAACTTTTTGGTTCATAAATCATATTTCGGGGTTAATAATTCAACTTTTTTGTAGATAATACCTCTTTTTGGCTTTAAAATTACATTATTTTGGTTGAAATTGATGTCTTTTGTTCATAATTCATCTTTTTTGACAAATATTAATCTTCTTTGTCAAAAATTCATCGTTTTGTTTGAAAATTTAACAACTTTGTTGAATATTCATCTTTTTGTTAACAATTATTTTTTTATCTGAACATTTAACTATTTCAAGTATGGTTAAAACTTTATCCTATATATTGGGTAAGTAGGAAATTCAACCATATGTTAGAAAATTCATGTATTTTGTTAAAAAGTCGTGTTTTTGGGTAGAAAATTATTTTTGTTTGTTAAAAGTTCAACGCTTTGGTTGAGGATTCAACTATCTTGTTAAAAAATCATTTTTCCTGATTCAAAATGATCTTTTTTATTAAAAATTCATCTTTTCCGATTTAAAATTCAACTATGTTATTAAGAATTCATCCTTTCGTATTTAAAATTCATCTTTTATGGCTTGAAAATTGTACTATTTGCTTAAATCTTTAACTATTTTTGGACATCGCGTCTCTTTTACTGTAAAGCTAATCTATTTTGTTGTTAATGCAACGTTTTGGTTGAAATTGATTGATTTTTTTTAATTCGTCTTTTTGTTTTAATAATTCAAATATTGGATTGAATTTAAATCATTTTTGTTTGAAAATTCGACTATTTGATTAGAAATGCATTTTTTTTATGCTGGAAATTAAACTATTTGGTTATAAATGGAACAATTTTTTTTTAATCTAATTATTTTTGGAAAATTTAACTGAATTGTTAAAGTTATCTTACTTCAAAATGACCTTGAAAATGAGGGTTAAGGTCAAATGCAAGGTCACTGTTGGATTCCTCGTTGAAAGATACCTAGCGTATGATCTTAGTTTTTTTTTTAACAAACCACATAGATTTCTGGGGGTTTTCATACTTTTTCACCACCCAGTATATTATAAAAAGATCTCTCTACTGCTGATTAAAACATCGAGAAACTCTCTATAGGTATTTTAATTATTGTATTTTATTTTATTCCAATTTCTTAATAATAAAAGAACACTAATGACGGGGAGGCGCGCGCAATCTTTTAAATACATATAATACATCATGCATAACTGAAATAATGAATTGTACTTTTATTGGAGACATATTCACACCTTATGACATTGATATTCCGTTTTCTTAAATTTGTGAAATTTTTTTTCTATGGATCGAGAAACCGTTTGTTTCAAACTTCAATAACGATAAAAAATATTTAAAAACAGCTTAGTAGTGCAGCAATGGATATTGCTCACGCAGAGAAACATTTTGATGAAACATCAATTTCGCACATCTTCAGAGTGTAAAGTTTCCGAATTCATTGTCAAAGAGATTATTTTGGTTCCATGATGCCTTTACATAGAATCGCTTCTTATAATTTAAACAAATTCTATTTTTATTATTGTTTATTTTTTGATTCAATTTGTTTCCGTGGGCCAATAAAATGTTTAATTTAAACAATATTTGAAGCATTATGGGGTATCAATTTCATAGTAGCTTTAGAATCAAGTTTGTGATGTTATTTATTGTATCGATGAAATCTATTATGTCTCCCGTGAGGTATCTAATAATAGCAAATAACTGCGAGTGATGCTGTTAGTGTATATATGTATATTGTATATAGCGTAACTGGAGTTGATTAACCACAATGAGTCGGTCGCTTAAATGTTTCAGCTATATATTCCTTCAATCATGATACCACTACTATAAATTTTACTTCTTGCAAGCTAACTGTTTAGTGCAGTGCCCGACACTTCAAAATAATTGATGCTGCATCTATTTGTGCTTTAGCATAATTCCAGCTTTGACCTAATGCACCCAGAGTGGTTCACTCATGCAGATGCAAAATATTGTTATTAAAATCGCAATTAGTTGCGATCTGCATATTTTACTTTCAGAGTGTCTGGCGAACTGGAAATTCGAAACAAAAGCCTGAAATTTTATTTAACCAGGTAAAAACGTTAAAATGCGTGGAATATTATTTAGGATTTGGAATTTTTTCTTATATCGCAAAATCTACTATTTTCTACTTTCTCTTTTGTTTGTATACACTGTTAGAGATGTTCGGAAAA